>QAOA01004315.1:0-14243 GCA_003255065.1 Cercis canadensis
CTGATCATGGTCGTGTCATGGTCACAGAGAGCACATAATTGTCTAAAGATGAACACGATTGATGCCACGGCCGTGTTATGAAGAAGAACACGGGTGTGTTCATTAAACACTTGGTCGTGTTCTTAAGTCAAGACAATTTATCATTATTGTGCTATTTATGTAATTAGCTTAGTTAGTTTGGCTAGTTTGTTAGTTCAGTTATAGGTGGTTTATTCTTTCTATATATGTAATTTAGTTGCTTTCTAATTTAATATAGAAATTATTCTTTCTCTCCAAGTTTTCTCTCTCAAATTCTTTCTTCCCTCACTCATTTCTCTGTTAGACTCTAATTTCAAATACTGTTTTCGAATTTCACAAAAATCTTACATTATTACAATTTAGACTCTTTTGATATGAACTACACCAGATTTTTTTCTTGGCTTTATTGCAATATCAATTGGTACTATAGCAGTAGCAGCTGCCTGAAACATGAGCATATGAAAACAATGCAGAGAAGTTGCATAGTTTTCTTTATTCCACTGGAATTGCTCTAGCAGCTTCTTCAGCTGCCATGATTGTCAATTTTTTTCCATCCATTTCAATGTATTTCTTTTCAATCTTTTAAGCAAGATGAGGAAAAAACCCTCGTGCCAATGTGCGGGAGGTGGTGGTAGTGTGCAACATGGAATAGAGAGACATAAGTTAGAAAGTTAGACAATTTAGAACTTATAGAATAAGTATTCTCCATTCTCTAATTTTATCAAGAGTAAATTTCTTAATGATAACCATTTTCTTCATTTAAAAATAATAGAGTAACATGAAGATGACATCCAAATAAAAAGAAGACGACATTGTTATTAGCATTATGTGCTTATTATAGAGTATTAGTATTTTGAGAGGAAGCACGTTCTTAGTTTAAGGCATGATATCAATTATTCAATTTTGGTTAGATATACCTTTACATTGAGAGCAATTCTAGAGTTTTAACACAATTTCCAATTCTTTAAATTGTCAACATATCATAGGCTGTTGTGAATATAGATAAGCCAATGTTTGCTTTCCTAAATGGCTTTAACAAAGACTACTTGCAAGGCAAAAAGAACTTCCTAAACAAAAATAACATTAGAATCGTACCTAAAACAGATAAAGGTTATGTATATGACAACAACCTAGATTACAATCAGATCCTTTGAAATTTTTTATTACAGCAAAAGGAAAATAGGCACAACATGCATAATCTTTGCCCTCCTGATAAGTGTATCCATATCCAAATTCTTTAATTATATGACTTCAAAATTTTTCAAAACTTCTTTAATGTGAGTGGAGAGAAGCCCATCTTAAAAAAAAAGAAAAAAAAAATTGAGCTCAAAGCTGGAATTTAAACCAAATGAAAATATCTAATGACTCACTGAAGAATTAGACGATATTCACATAGAGGTGGAAGAGTTCCAGCTTAAAGCCTCCAACCCCTTCATGTGCCACTACAATTCAATATGATAGGGCTATGCCTCCATCTCCAGTGATATGTCTGTGTTTCTACCAAAAAGTTTGTATCCAATGGCATAATTAATTTGTAAATTTTATAGCTAAGAGCCTATCATGTGGGCCCATCCAAACATAGCAAAGGGAGAAATCCACTATTTCGTGCAAGGACAATTACTAAACATCCCATATGCTAACTCTATATAAGAGGTCTTCCCTCCCTAAGTACACATGACAGAGCAAAATACCCACAAAAAATGTTAACCTAAAAATGGTTTGCTCGTAAGGCTCCATTTTGTTCTGGCAAAAAAGCAAAGGAAAAAGGAAGGAGACACTATATGTTTCTCATATGTGCTTTTCCTTTAACATAACACAGAAATTTATGTAGTCATAGAATTTGTAAATTTCAATCTAATTTGTTTTAATTGAAATTTTTTTCACTATAAGATATGTTAATCTTGGCATCATTACTTAATTCATGCTAATCATTAGTTGTAGCATACTACAGGACAGCCAAATAGTTGTCAACCAATCTCAATTCTCCCCCAAAACATATTTTCTGAGCCCCAAAGTAAAGGGAGACAAATTCTCCAAACCCATATATCTTATGGAGGGTTTCCATTACTCCACTATTATAGTGTTTTGCCCAATAACAGAATTTGTAAGCAATGAATTACATGGAGAAACAAAATCACAACAACATTGACACATAACATTAGTTCTAGAAGCAATAAAAAAGGTAGGCATCAAGCACATTTTCTCATCCAACCTAGAAAACAATTGCTTCAAGAACAATGTGAAAATGAATAAGGAAACACAAATATACCTGTCAACTTTATCAAAACCAAAAATTGCCCCAAAATAGAAAGCCATTGCAAGTAACCATGCATCATTTTGAACAGCAACCAAAGACAATCAATCTTTGTCTTGCATCCCATCCCTAGCAAAGTTTATTCCCAAAGCAAGCTCGGAAAGTTCTGGAGGAACTTCTTCAGTAGGTAAGTTGACTTCCCATGTTTCATTAGGGAATCAATACAGGCAGAGATGATCCTTTTTTGACGTGTAACAGTTAAATTAAATGAGCATCCATATCATTACATCATAATTTACTTCTCTTAATATGCTATGTTGGCATGTCAAATTTTTTAGATACATGCATAAGATAATTACCCTATATAAAACTCCATATAATACCATACAAAGATTGAAATTCAATGTTAAACTCTCAACTAGAGAACTACTGAAAAAGTAAACCTACTAAAAATGCATGCAGGTAATTAATAGACAAAGGTAAACATAAAAGTAGCTCCAATGCTTAAAACCTACATTATATAATTGAAGTAGAGTCCATCAAATATCTAGCTCAGAAAAGTAAACCCAAGTGCAGCTAGACCATAGAAAGTCGTATATCAGGGAGCTTCTACAGAAATCTATGTGTGCTATTAAAACAAATGGATGTGACAGATGACAAAAGAATTTCAACAAAGAAATAACATTATGACATTCAATACTAATCAATTAAACATATGGGATTGCTTGGTAAACATGCAACAAACTGTGTGGACCTATCTTTTACTTGCTTATCACTCATTAAACAAAGCTCTAGCCATATAAATAGTAGAAAAACAATTAGAGAATAAAATCTAGCTAAGATTGGAAGTGATGCTCAGATGGTGCAAAATATTTTCTTTCAATCTGGTTGAAGGCTATGGTTGGTAAGAACAACATCCATTAGAGAAACTTGTTAACTTTAATATAATAGAAGGTCTTGTGTACTACATACTACAGGTGAATTAGTAAAAATTTGGACAATTTAATCCTATTATGTGGTTCTTTCATGTTGTCCCACTTAACGCCACCTTAACTTTAATTATACCTCAACATAATAAAAATTTTATAAATTAAGAAAACGTTTTGGCAAGACAAACCTAGATTATAGAGTTTTTAACAAACTATCACAACAAGCTTTGGCTGCAAATTGATTTTATTTTTCTGTGTCTATAATGATATCTGAGAAGTTTGGAAACACAAGCACCCCAACTTGCGAAACTCTACCAATAACAATGCAAAAACCTTTTCCATGACCTACAAATGTCTATGCAATCACCAAAAATAAGAAATGAGCATAAGTGAATTGAATTAGAAAGACCTCGATATAAAGGTTATGAAAACCATTGGACAATTAGAAAGACATTTTTCTAAGGGAAGAATCCAATTCATCAAAGTCATTTCATTTTGCATATCTAATTCACTACTACATTTTGAGTTGATAAACGTGGATGATTTTTTATAAAGAAAAGGACAAAGAAATATATTATTGAGCTTTACATTCATCATACAAATCTTTTATTGTTAAAATTGTTTACCTTGTGAAGTAGTTGGTGAAGAGATGGATCATAAAGTTTTGATTGAGGACTGCAATGTCAGAACGAAAGTAGTAATTATATGAGTCTAAAATGAGGTACATGAGACAAATAGAGTTAGTAAGAACCTACAAAGCCATCGATATAGATGTTGCAATATTGCATAAGCGTATACATTTTCAGATGTAGTTGCAGCTGCAAGGCACTTCTCAACTATTTTAGAACTCTAAAGGCATATGGTAGATTCATCATAGCCATTCTGATCATTTATGGCAAATCACTACAAGAAAAAAGTTTTTCTCTCACGGACAAAGTACGTGAGAAATGGAGGAAAAGTCTGTGAGAAACACTGTTGTCATGGAATTTCTCATGGACTTCAAGGCAAGAGAAAAACAAGCGTGCCAAAAGGTTTTTCTCACGGAAAAATATGTTTGTGAGAAATTTCTCTTGATGTTTCTCATAGATAAATATTTGTTATGCTTGAGAAGATCTCACACGTAAGTCGTGGGTTTCTCACTAATTTGGTCCATGAGAAATTTCTCATGGAAGGCTATCCAAGAGAAATTCCGTGGTTAAATTTGTTTATTTTTATTTTTTAACTTTTTTGTCTGCAATGACTATTTATTTTTTCTAAACATTTAATCTAATTATTAATGAAATAGAATATAATTTTAGAGATTTCTTGTAGTTTAACCAAAAGTGTATGCAGCCTTGGCAGCCTTCTAACTAGATCAATCTAGAACTATCAAATTTATTTACTTAATGTGTAATTTTCAACTTTTAAGTACTACTTGCTTGATAAGATTTCTTGAGAGAATTATAGTTAGCTAATTGTGAATTACGTTTGATAGTTTTAAGCATATGACATTTCTCTTGAAGAATACCGAATATTCACAAATAAAAATAAACAAACAGCTTGTAGCTAAGTGGTACTGAGGTCATCTTCAGAACTTGTAGGTTCTATGTTCAAGTCTAAAGTTGTAGCCAAAAGTACTCAAGAAAAATAATGCAAAAATAGTTCATGAAGTTCCATAAAATTTTGTGGAATTTTGTGTATGTCTCTGGTACACAATTCCTCTTGTATCGTTATAGTATTTGTAATGAGCTTGCTGAAAACATGACCAATGATTTCATATACATACCTTTTTTACTCATGTAAATATGGTAGTCTTTGAGTTTAATTAAATCTTTATTAGTTCCTCCCAAACTTTTTTGTATAATTCACATTCTCCCTACCTATACGCCTATGCTAATGGTAAAGTTTAGGTTGAGAGGAGGTTACCCCATTCCAAGGCCGGGGCATGTTATAAGCCTCAATGAAAATTTACAATTGAACTTAGTAATCACCTACTAAGATGAGACATTTAGCAATGGGAATTGAACTTAGACCTTACAAGCAAAGTGCTTCAATCTTTACTAGCTGAATTAACCCTATTGGCATTCATCAAAGGACAACCTTAACCTCTTGATGAACATACTTTTTATACAGTAGTTAACCCTTATATTTAGTTTTTTAAGCCTCTTTTGGGCTGAATTGAGTGGGCTTGGGCCACATTTCATGAGTTTGGATCCAATTGGGCCTAAATGTATTTTTCAGCAATACTGAGCATTTTATGCACTCTCTGTTTTTCAGCAATAACTTGAGTTCTAGACATCTAATAATTTTGAATCTTACCTTGTAGGAAAGCTAATAGAAATATCTACAACTTTGATTCAGAGTCCCAAGTATAATTCGGAATTCTAGCTGGTCATATGCAGCCTGGAAACTAGACAAGAGATGCTGTCACAGGATCCTGACCCGCATGCAGTGTTTGGACCATAACTTGAGCTGTAGGTGTCGTATGGACTTGAAACTGGTCCCATTGGAAAGCTAAGACGCATAGATTCAATTGTTGTGAAGACTACTTCACTGAATTGTGTATTTTAGATGGTCTTATCTCCTATCATAATTGGCTTATGGTTCCAGAGACCTGTTGACACTTAAATGGGCTTAACTTCCTCAATTCAAGTCCAATTGAGCCCAAACCACAGCCAATGAAAGCTAAGGCCCATGGGAATAAGTGTGACCTAAGGAAAGTTTGGGTGTGCATGTATTTTTGGATGTTTATATACTCAGAAAGAGGCAGCCGAAATTCATTAGGATATTTTGTAAGATATTTTGTAGACAGCTTTTCTACTTTTCTTAGTCTCTAAGTTTTCTCTCTAAGTTCTTTGTAAATTTTGTTCCTCTTGTTCATAAAGGGTTAAATACTCAAGTCAATCCAGGTTTTAGCTATTCTGATTACTAATTTCGAGATTATGCTTTGATTGTTATTCATTTAGTTGTTAATCAAGTTCTTTCAATCCTCTGAAATATTCTGTTTGAGTTGCTTAATTTTGGATTTAAATATTTATGTGTTAATTGCTTAATTACATGTGATTGAAGAGGATTGTATGGATTAAATGATGTTTCTAAGCTTTTTGATGAATTATTTAAGCCTAATTGAATTCTAGACCCTTAGGTTAATTTAGAATTAGTGGATGCTTAATCAACAAATTTAGAATTAATCAAACTCTGGTTGCTTAACCAGTAGAGACCCTTGGATCACTTAGAGGCTTCTTGATGTGTTCTGAGGTCAAGAATTAGGTTAATGATTGAACAGATCATTAGTGATTAAGGACAAATTAGAATCAGAATTAGTTGAACTTGGATTGGTTGCTTTCCTTAAGGTTTACCACTTTTAATCATTGTCTGTTGATCACTTATACAAACAAAACCCCATGTTTAATTAACTCCCTAATTGGATTCCCTAACTAGATTAATCCTTTGGTTCGACTTGGTGTTGCCTTATGCTACAAGTAGCTTTGGTAAACCGACTTTAAACTTTCACTAATTTGGAGAGCCTCGGCAGCTCATCACCTCTACACCTAGTATGAAAAGAAAGATGAACAAACTCAAATAGGTCTTTCAATGGCTAGTGAAAATTGTTATTATTTTTATAACTCAAAAAAAAAAGATGGCAAATATTTCTCGTGAAATTCAATTGCATTATAATATACAGATTTTAATTTTTAAAAGTCAATTTGTATCAAATGAATTCTTCTTGTTGATTAACAATTGATTTTTCATCAATACAAAAAAATATGAATTTTCTCACAAACAAAATCTGTGAGACAATGCCTAAAATTCCGTGAAAACATACTTCTCATGGACAAGAAGGCAAGAGAAAAACAGTCGTGACAAAAGAGATTTCTCATGCACAGAAACTGACTGTGAGAAATTTCTCACGAATTTTCTCACTGAGAAGCTATGCAGTGCGTGAGAACTATTCACACGTGAATCTTTGAGTTTCTCATAGATTTATGTCTGTGAGAAATTATCACAGTGTTATGCCCATGAGAAATTCTGTGAGAGTTTCATTTTTTTTTTTCTTTTTTGTAAGTTGCAAAATGTGTAATTTTTTAAATAATTAATTATTAGTTTCAATTAAATGCATTATATATAAAAACCACTATATTTTATTAATGAAATGTAAATGTTATACAATGAAAGAAAAAAAGTACACTACAATATAAACTCTAAACCCTAATCTCCAATGTCGTCGTCGTCTCCCAAGTCAGCTGAGTCATCATCATCGTCAGCCGTGGGCTTTGGGCTCTCATCGGATGTCCTAGTATGACCCTGTTGCAGTAGCTACGATAACATTGTAGCCAACTACTCTGTCGATGTGCCGAATCCCCTGAGAGCTTGGACCAATGGTACCAGTTAGCGGTGCTCCTGCATCTCTTGCGACATGGCCGCCATATGGGACAAAACCTCCAACATCTGAGGATGTGCCAGGTGATGAACNCTTGATGTGTTCTGAGGTCAAGAATTAGGTTAATGATTGAACAAATCATTAGTGATTAAGGACAAATTAGAATCAGAATTAGTTGAACTTGGATTGGTTGCTTTCCTTAAGGTTTACCACTTTTAATCATTGTCTGTTGATCACTTATACAAACAAAACCCCATGTTTAATTAACTCCCTAATTGGATTCCCTAACTAGATTAATCCTTTGGTTCGACTTGGTGTTGCCTTATGCTACAAGTAGCTTTGGTAAACCGACTTTAAACTTTCACTAATTTGGAGAGCCTCGGCAGCTCATCACCTCTACACCTAGTATGAAAAGAAAGATGAACAAACTCAAATAGGTCTTTCAATGGCTAGTGAAAATTGTTATTATTTTTATAACTCAAAAAAAAAAGATGGCAAATATTTCTCGTGAAATTCAATTGCATTATAATATACAGATTTTAATTTTTAAAAGTCAATTTGTATCAAATGAATTCTTCTTGTTGATTAACAATTGATTTTTCATCAATACAAAAAAATATGAATTTTCTCACAAACAAAATCTGTGAGACAATGCCTAAAATTCCGTGAAAACATACTTCTCATGGACAAGAAGGCAAGAGAAAAACAGTCGTGACAAAAGAGATTTCTCATGCACAGAAACTGACTGTGAGAAATTTCTCACGAATTTTCTCACTGAGAAGCTATGCAGTGCGTGAGAACTATTCACACGTGAATCTTTGAGTTTCTCATAGATTTATGTCTGTGAGAAATTATCACAGTGTTATGCCCATGAGAAATTCTGTGAGAGTTTCATTTTTTTTTTTCTTTTTTGTAAGTTGCAAAATGTGTAATTTTTTAAATAATTAATTATTAGTTTCAATTAAATGCATTATATATAAAAACCACTATATTTTATTAATGAAATGTAAATGTTATACAATGAAAGAAAAAAAGTACACTACAATATAAACTCTAAACCCTAATCTCCAATGTCGTCGTCGTCTCCCAAGTCAGCTGAGTCATCATCATCGTCAGCCGTGGGCTTTGGGCTCTCATCGGATGTCCTAGTATGACCCTGTTGCAGTAGCTACGATAACATTGTAGCCAACTACTCTGTCGATGTGCCGAATCCCCTGAGAGCTTGGACCAATGGTACCAGTTAGCGGTGCTCCTGCATCTCTTGCGACATGGCCGCCATATGGGACAAAACCTCCAACATCTGAGGATGTGCCAGGTGATGAACAATTTTTTTTTATTAATTAATCCCCATTTTTAACCTCCTAATTCTATTTTGGGCCTATTTGATTGGGCTTGGGTCATATTTCATTAATTAGGTTCAAATTGGGCTTAAGTGTGTTTTTCAGCATTATTAGGGTTTTGACACTATTCTGTATTTCGGGTATATCTTTAGTTCTGAATGTCTAAAATTTTTTATTCTTGCCTTGTAGGAAATCTAAGAGGATTATCTACAACTTTCATGCAGACCTCCAAGGCCAATTTAGATGTTCAGTGGGTCAAATTTAACCCGGAAGTCAGAGTAGAGTTGCTGCCGCTGGATCCTGACCCGCATGTAGTGTTTGGACCATAACTTGTGCTGTACATGTTTTATGGACTTGAAACTAGTCCCATTGGAAAGCTAAGGCACAGGGCTTCAATTGTTATGAAGGCCAGTGCAACAAATTATAAATTTAAGATGGTCTTATTTTCTGTCGAAAATGACTGATTAGTCCAGAGACCTATATGGACCTAGATGGACTTAAATGAGCTTAACTTCTTCAATTTAGGCCCAAACCAAAGCCCATTTGAAGCTGAGGTCCAGAGGTTTAAACTAGGTTAGGGTAAATTAGGTGTGCATGAAAGTTAGGAAGTTATAAGCAGAGAAAGGAGGCAGACGAGTTATCAATTCTAGACTATGCAACTTTTGTTTTCTTTCTTGAAAATTCTGGAGCTCTTTGATTTATGATTGCACTTCTCCATTGGAGCTTGAATAAGACGAGTTATCATTGCTAGACTAGGCAGCTTTTGTTTTCTCTCTTAAAAATTCTGGAGCTCTTTGATTTATGACTGCACTTCTCCATTGGAGCTCGGATTTCATGACCATGGAGGAGTAGAATCCTTGTAACCAAGTTAGACTCCTGATTAAATTCGGTTTTGATTTTGAGATTATGTTCTTAATTGGATTAAACTTAATGCAATTTCTTCTTCTTTGAATTTCTACCTTGCTTTAATCTTTGTATGAATTCATGGAGATCTTTGTGATTTATATGGATATTGAAGTAAGAAATAGAATTTAGATTGATTAATCTTTAATCTGGGGTTAGAATTCAAAGAAGCTATGCTATGTTAATTGATGTTCGGTTTTTAGATTAATCACTAATTGCTTAGTCTTTGTGATTACAAGATTAGTGATTGTATGTGGTTAATCGAATTCTAAGTGATAACTTAGTAGGAATAATTAGTCACAATTAGAGATTTCGGTTGTGATTAAACTCAATTAGCATTGCTACATTAAGACTTAATCACTCATGTTAATATAGGATGAATCAAACCAGTTTTTGATGGATGTCTAGCTAGGTTACACCTTTAATCAACTGCATTAATCTTTGTTTAATTCTGTAATTTACTATTATAATCTTGTTTCAAAAATCCTCTATTTTTAACGTGAAATTATTGATTACACATTGCATTCTTTGTGAGACAAACCCGGATTATGCCCTCTATTGCATTCTAATTAGGGGATTCAGTTTAATTTAATTGGTTAAGCGACAACACCAATCAAATTTTGGCGCCGTTGCCGGGGAATGTTAATGTTAGTTGATGATTTTAAGTTCATTGTGTGAATTCTAGTCATTTGCTCCCATTTTTCTTTTGTTTTCCTTGTATTTTGGCTTGATTCACTAATTTTCGCGTGTACTGTTCTGCCAAATATTTTGCTCCGATTGACCTGAAACTTGGTCAGTTGAAGGAAAATGGGCCAACAATCAATAGTCACAACCTTTGGCTATGAAGTATACGTTTTTAAGCCAAATTCCACTGTTTTGACCACTTTTCTATTTTTTGAAGAGTTTTTATTTGATTTTTGAATTCCATTTAGTCTCAGATTTCACCCTATGGTGGTAGAAAAATTTTAAAAAATGTTTAGATGGGTCAACTAGTGTTATTTTGCTCTCTTTTTGCCTTTGTTTAGTGCATTTTGTGTGTTTTCATTTTAGTGCAATTTTGTCACCCTGTGTGTGTTAATTCTGTTTTAGTGTATTTTAGTGCAATTCAAGTCCCATGTATGAATTTTGGTGATTTGGTTCCATTTCTCCCTTGTTTTTCCTTTATTTTGACTTGAATTAGTTGATTCATTGAATTGATTGCTTTGTTAAATTCGGATTACTTTCTATCATTTACTTTATCATATTTACTTTTTGTCATTTACCTTTTGTCATTTACTTTCTATCGTTTAAATTCTGTCATTTACTTTATGTCATTTAATTTCTGTCGTTTAAATTATGTCACTTACTTTATGTCATTTAATTTCTATCGATTAATTTCTGTCATTTACTTTATTTCATTTACTTTTTGTCATTTAATTTTTGTCGATTAATTTCTGTCAATTACTTTCTGTCGTTTAATTTATGTCATTTACTTTATGTCATTTACTTTTTGTCATTTAATTTTTGTCATTTACTTTCTATCATTTACTTTTTGCTGATTACTTTCTGTTAATTACTTTATGTCGTTTACTTTTTGATATGTGCTTATTAGACATTTAAGTTCCATGTTTTATCAATGGATTCCTACTTGGATTTGAGCAAATTCGCATTAAACATGACACTTAACTCATCTATTTGTGTTTTCAGGTGTTTCTTGGGTTGATTGAGTAAAAGGAAGAGTTTTAAGGATTTCTGGAGCAAAAGAGCAGAGAAATTAGAAGAATTCAAAGTCCAGACAAGGAACACGGCCGTGACATGGCCGTGTCCACGCCCATGTCTAGAGGCAGAGAGCTCTTCTCCAGTTTCCTGAGGAACACGGCCAGGGTCAGTGAAGAACACGCCCGTGTTGATGCCGTGTCCTCAGTCCAGAGACAACCCAGAGGAGGAACACGCCCCCTTGTTGTAAAGACACGGCCGTGTTTCGGGCCGTGTCCGAGATCCAGAGAAGTATTTTAAGCAACACGTCCAACCATCTTAAGTGAACACGGCTGTGTGTAGGCCATGTTCGAGCTTCTGCAAGGTGAAATCCTATTTTTAGAGTTGTATATATAGGCATCTAAGACACAAAGGCAAGGAGCTCCGTCCTTTGGACATTCAAAGACACGATTCAGAGTCGGAGGCGGGAGTCCAACCCTAGAGGCTGGAAGAAGAGCAAGATGGAAGATCAACCCATTGCAAGAACTTCATGAGAATGAGTTTTCATCTGATTCCATCTTGTCTTCTCTGTATTATTTTGATTAGATTTTATCATAACTTACTTGTAAAGATTTAGATAGGATGAACCCTAGAAATATATTTGTATTCTGATTCTTTTGATTCAATGGGAATACATCTTCAATCCTTGGAATTGTCTATGATTATTATTTGTGTTGAGTTGATGTTGCTAGCCATTGATTTAGCACCAGATTCCAGTTTATAGATTAAGAGATTGTAGATTGGATAAGATCACTTGTAGACAATGGGATTTGCTTGGGATCTGATAACACATTATTTTATACTATTTGTTTCCCTTATACTTAGTCTTTTAGTGTGTGTTTCTAGTGATTTTTATGGCTTTTAGACATGTTTTATAGATTTGGACTTGTTGGTGCTTGTAGATTTTAATTGCTTAATTGTTAAATTCTGGCACCGCTTACGTTTTTCACCATATCTTTTGCTACAGATGTCCGATTGATGTGATTCCAGTTTTGTTGGAAAGCTGACAGAAAATTACACATTTCATATGAAGATCCCAGAAGCTGATTCTCGCGTCTGGACAACTGAAATTCGCGTGCAAGCAGTCCAGATTTTCTGCTCCGCCCAGCACTCCGCCCAGCATTGACTGATTCCTTTCCTTAGGGCTGCCTATTGGACCAGAGCATGTTTATTTGGGCCAACATCTGTTTTTGGGCCAGCACACATGACACTAGGGCTTGATCATGTTTTTACCATTAATAATTTAGGAAACTAGGTTTATTTTGTAATTAGGAAACCATTAGGAAACCTAGAGGAGGCAGCCAGCTAGTATATATTCTCAAGTTGTTGAGGCAAATATACACAATCAGAAGAGATACGAAATTCCTTGAGCTGCTGCTGCCTCCTTTGCTTAGTTCGTTTTTCCCCTTTGCTTTGTGTTCAAGTCTTCCATGGAAGGCTAAGTTCGTTTGTAATCAATTCGAGAGGAGCCAAACTTGACAATCCAGAGTTCCTGTGCTTCAACCGGGTTTGATTTAATTTAATTTGAATTATTGCTTCTCCCTTTCTTCATGTGATTGAATGGTACTTTGATTCCATGAGTTGTATGAATTTAAATCGGTTGATTAGATTCATAACAGTAATCAGATTGATAATCATACTTTAAAGGCCTTTAATATATGGTTAACTTGGATAATTCGGTTATTAAATTAATCTGGATTTAGTGATATAGAGTGGTTGCCTAGAGTCTTAATTCCATGATTAATTGAATCCTGGTTGGTAAATCAGTAGGAATTCTAAGTGTTATTGTTAGGGGTTCCAGGTAACACTTAACCAAGAATTAAATCAGATCTAGGTTATCTTTAGTGAACAAGGATGGATTAGAGTTTGGTTGCCTGCTTGAGTTGATTGCGTTTTCTCTTATTTGATAAATTCAATTCACTGCTTTCTTAATTCTTAGTATATTGCATTCAACACAAAACCCCCCCTTATTCTGTTCTTGCTTAAGTTCTTAAAAGATTAGTTGTTCTGGTGAATCCTTGGGAGACGACACTGGTTGCATCCTATACTACAATTTAGTTGCAATTAGTAGTTTAATTTTGTACGGTTCGGCACCTGTCAAAATTTTGGCGCCGTTGCCGGGGATTTCACCTGACAAATTAATCTTCTTAGAACTCTATTATTACTATTTTGCTTGCTTACTGTTATTGTTTCTAGCAATTGTTCTTCCTTCATTTTCCCCTTGTTTTACTTGCTTTCCTATTTTGTTTTCCTGTTTTGTTTAGGTTGTCTTTCTCTGGTTAGTGTTTCTGTTTTTGTCTTGTTTTTGATTCTGACCAACTGGGATTGAGCTGCAAATTAATGGACAGAAAAATTGCTTTGTGAGAAGCACTGTGAGCTGAACTTTGTGCTATTATTGCCCTTGTTTTGTCTCCTTTGCCGCTATTCTGTCCCCTTTGCTATCTTAGTTCACTTTTTGGTAAAATTTCTATATTGTGTAAGGTCTGTGATTATTTTTTTTTTTCTTGCTATCTTGTTTGCCTTACTGTTTTAGGTTCTCATTGTGTGAATTCTTGTGTCTATTCCCAAATTTTTCCCTGTTTCCCTAGCGTTTTGGTTTGAAATTACGATTTTACGGGTCAAAATTCTGTACGGATTTTTGTGCTCTGATTGAGCTCAAAATTGGTCAGTTGAAGGAAAACGGTGTGAGAAATATAGCTCAATGC
>QAOA01004319.1:18911-56129 GCA_003255065.1 Cercis canadensis
GATCACTGTATCAGGGACGAGACAGTTTCCTGGTGAGTCACTATATGTGTTTCGGGACCCTGTTTCGGTTCATCCCTGTTTCTGACTCAGATATTTTTCGTGTAGATCACTGAATCAGGGACGGGACAGTTTCCTGGAGAGTCACTATATCTGGACCGGGACCCTTTTTCGGTTCATCCTTGTTTCTGACTCGGATACTTTTCGTGTAGACCACTGAATTAGGGACGGCACAGTTTCCTGGTAAGTCACTATATCTGGACCGGGACCCTGTTTTGGTTCATCCCTATTTTTGACGCAGATATTTTTCTTGTAGATCACAGAATCTGCGACGAGACATTTTCCTGGAGAGTCCCTATATCTGGACCGGGACCCTGTTTCGGTCATCCTTATTTCTGACACAGATATTTTTCGTGTAAATCTCTGAATCAGGGATGGGATAGTTTCCTGGTAAGTCCCTATATATGGACCGGGACCCTGTTTCGGTTCATCCAAGTTTCTGACTCAGATATTTTTCGTGTAGATCACTGAATCAAGGACGGGACAGTTTCCTGGTAAGTCACTATATCTGGACCGGGACCCTGTTTCGGTTCATCCCTATTTCTGACGCAGATATTTTTCTTGTAGATCACTGAATCTGGGACGAGACATTTTCCTGGAGAGTCACTATATCTGGACCGGGACCCTGCTTCGGTCATCCTTGTTTCTGACTCAGATATTTTTCGTGTAGATCTCTGAATCAGGGATGGGACAGTTTCCTGGTAAGTCACTATATATGGACCGGGACCCTGTTTCGGTTCATCCAAGTTTCTGACTCAGATATTTTTCGTGTAGATCACTGAATCAAGGACGGGACAGTTTCCTGGTAAGTCACTATATCTGGATCGGGACCCAGTTTCGGTTCATCCCTGTTTCTAACTCAGAAATTTTTCTTGCACATCACTGAATCAGGGACGAGACAGTTTCTTGGTGTGTCACTATATCTGTTCCGGGACCTTGTTTCGGTTCATCCCTGTTTTTGATTCAGATATTTTTCTTGTAGATCACTGAATCAGGCACGGGACAGTTTCCTAGTATGTCACTATATCTAGACCGGGACCCTATTTCGGTTCATCCCTGTTTCTGACTCGGATATTTTTCTAGCAGATTACTGAATCAGGGAAGGGACAGTTTCCTGGTAAGTCACTATATCTGGACCGGGACCCTGTTTCGGTTCATCCCTATTTCTGACGCAGATATTTTTGTTGTAGAACACTGAATCTGGGACGAGACATTTTCCTGGAGAGTCACTATATCTGGACCGGGACCCTGTTTCGGTCATCCTTGTGTCTGACTAAGATATTTTTCGTGTAGTCCAGGACCCTGTTTCGGTCATCCTTGTTTCTGACTTAGATATTTTTTGTGTAGATCTCTGAATCAGGGATGAGACAGTTTCCTATTAAGTCACTATATATGGACCGGGACCCTGTTTCGGTTCATCCAAGTTTCTGACTCAGATATTTTTCGTGTAGATCACTGAATCAAGGACGGGACAGTTTCCTGGTAAGTCACTATATCTGGACCGGGACCCAGTTTCGGTTCATCCCTGTTTCTAACTCGGAAATTTTTCTTGCACATCACTGAATCAGGGACGAGACAGTTTCTTGGTGAGTCACTATATCTGTTCCGGGACCTTGTTTCGGTTCATCCCTGTTTCTGACTCAGATATTTTTCTTGTAGATCACTGAATAAGGGACGGGACAGTTTCCTGGTAAGTCCCTATATCTGGACCGGGACCCTGTTCCGGTTCATCCCTGTTTCTGTCTTAGATATTTTTCGTGTAGATCACTGAATGAGGGACGGGACAATTTCCTGGTAAGTCACTATATTTGGACCGGGACCCTGTTTCGGTTCATCCCTGTTTCTGACTCGTATAATTTTTCTTACAGATCACTGTATCAGGTACGAGACAGTTTCCTCGTGAGTCACTATATGTGTTTCGAGACCCTGTTTCAGTTCATCCCTGTTTCTGACTCAGATATTTTTCGTGTAGATCACTGAATTAGGGACGGGACAGTTTCCTGGTAAGTCACTATATTTGGACCAGGACCCTGTTTCGGTTCATCCTTGTTTCTGACTCGTATAATTTTTCTTACAGATCACTGTATCAGGTAAGAGACAGTTTCCTGGTGAGTCACTATATGTGTTTCGAGACCCTGTTTCGGTTCATCCCTGTTTCTGACTCAGATATTTTTCGTGTAGATCACTGAATCAGGGACGGGACAGTTTCCTGGAGTGTCACTATATCTGGACCGGGACCCTTTTTCGGTTCATCCATGTTTCTGACTCGGATATTTTTCGTGTAGATCACTGAATCAGGGACGGGACAGTTTCCTGGTAAGTGACTATATCTGGACCGGGACCCTGTTTCGGTTCATCCAAGTTTCTGACTCAAATATTTTTCGTGTAGATCACTGAATCAGGGACGGGATAGTTTCCTGGTAAGTCACTATATCTGGACCGGGACCCTGTTTGGGTTAATCCCTATATCTGACGCAGATATTTTTCTTGTAGATCACTGAATCTGGGACGAGACAGTTTCCTGGAGAGTCACTATATCTGGACCGGGACCCTGTTTCGGTCATCCTTGTTTCTGACTCAGATATTTTTCGTGTAGATCACTGAATCAGGGACGGGACAGTTTCCTGGTAAGTCATTATATCTGGACCGGGACCCTATTTCGGTTCATCCCTGTTTCTGACTCGGATATTTTTCTAGCAGATACCTGAATCAGGGACGGGACAGTTTCCTGGAGAGTCACTATATCTGGACCGGGACCCTTTTTCGGTTCATCCTTGTTTCTGACTCGGATATTTTTCTAGCAGATCACTGAATCAGGGACGGGACAGTTTCCGGGTAAGTCACTATATCTGGACCGGGACCCTGTTTCGGTTCATCCCTATTTCTGAAGCAGATATTTTTCTAGTAGATAACTGAATCTGGGACGAGACATTTTCCTAGAGAGTCACTATATCTGGACCGGGACCCTGTTTCGGTTCATCCATGTTTCTGACTCAGATATTTTTCGTGTAGATCACTGAATCAAGGACGGGACAGTTTCCTGGTAAGTCACTATATCTGGATCGGGACCCTATTTCGGTTCAGCACTGTTTCTGACTCGGATATTTTTCTAGCAGATCACTAAATCAGGGATGAGGCAATTTCCTGGTGAGTCATTATATCTGTTCCAGGACCCTGTTTCGGTTCATCCCTTTTTTTGACTCTTATATTTTTCGTGTATATCACTGAATCAAGGACGGGACAGTTTCCTGGTAAGTCACTATATCTGGACCGGGACCCTGTTTCGGTTAATCCCTATTTCTGACGCAGATATTTTTCTTGTAGATCACTGAATCTGGGACGAGACAGTTTCCTGGAGAGTCACTATATCTGGACCGGGACCCTGTTTCGGTCATCCTTGTTTCTGACTCAGATATTTTTCGTGTAGATCACTGAATCAGGGACGGGACAGTTTCCTGGTAAGTCACTATATCTGGACCGGGACCCTGTTTCGGTTAATCCCTATTTCTGACGCAGATATTTTTCTTGTAGATCACTGAATCTGGGACGAGACAGTTTCCTGGAGAGTCACTATATCTGGACCGGGACCCTGTTTCGGTCATCCTTGTTTCTGACTCAGATATTTTTCGTGTAGATCACTGAATCAGGGACGGGACAGTTTCCTGGTAAGTCACTATATCTGGACCGGGACCCTGTTTCGGTTAATCCCTATTTCTGACGCAGATATTTTTCTTGTAGATCACTGAATCTGGGACGAGACAGTTTCCTGGAGAGTCACTATATCTGGACCGGGACCCTGTTTCGGTCATCCTTGTTTCTGACTCAGATATTTTTCGTGTAGATCACTGAATCAGGGACGGGACAGTTTCCTGGTAAGTCACTATATCTGGACCGGGACCCTGTTTCGGTTAATCCCTATTTCTGACGCAGATATTTTTCTTGTAGATCACTGAATCTGGGACGAGACAGTTTCCTGGAGAGTCACTATATCTGGACCGGGACCCTGTTTCGGTCATCCTTGTTTCTGACTCAGATATTTTTCGTGTAGATCACTGAATCAGGGACGGGACAGTTTCCTGGTAAGTCACTATATCTGGACCGGGACCCTGTTTCGGTTAATCCCTATTTCTGACGCAGATATTTTTCTTGTAGATCACTGAATCTGGGACGAGACAGTTTCCTGGAGAGTCACTATATCTGGACCGGGACCCTGTTTCGGTCATCCTTGTTTCTGACTCAGATATTTTTCGTGTAGATCACTGAATCAGGGACGGGACAGTTTCCTGGTAAGTCACTATATCTGGACCGGGACCCTGTTTCGGTTAATCCCTATTTCTGACGCAGATATTTTTCTTGTAGATCACTGAATCTGGGACGAGACAGTTTCCTGGAGAGTCACTATATCTGGACCGGGACCCTGTTTCGGTCATCCTTGTTTCTGACTCAGATATTTTTCGTGTAGATCACTGAATCAGGGACGGGACAGTTTCCTGGTAAGTCACTATATCTGGACCGGGACCCTGTTTCGGTTAATCCCTATTTCTGACGCAGATATTTTTCTTGTAGATCACTGAATCTGGGACGAGACAGTTTCCTGGAGAGTCACTATATCTGGACCGGGACCCTGTTTCGGTCATCCTTGTTTCTGACTCAGATATTTTTCGTGTAGATCACTGAATCAGGGACGGGACAGTTTCCTGGTAAGTCACTATATCTGGACCGGGACCCTGTTTCGGTTAATCCCTATTTCTGACGCAGATATTTTTCTTGTAGATCACTGAATCTGGGACGAGACAGTTTCCTGGAGAGTCACTATATCTGGACCGGGACCCTGTTTCGGTCATCCTTGTTTCTGACTCAGATATTTTTCGTGTAGATCACTGAATCAGGGACGGGACAGTTTCCTGGTAAGTCACTATATCTGGACCGGGACCCTGTTTCGGTTAATCCCTATTTCTGACGCAGATATTTTTCTTGTAGATCACTGAATCTGGGACGAGACAGTTTCCTGGAGAGTCACTATATCTGGACCGGGACCCTGTTTCGGTCATCCTTGTTTCTGACTCAGATATTTTTCGTGTAGATCACTGAATCAGGGACGGGACAGTTTCCTGGTAAGTCACTATATCTGGACCGGGACCCTGTTTCGGTTAATCCCTATTTCTGACGCAGATATTTTTCTTGTAGATCACTGAATCTGGGACGAGACAGTTTCCTGGAGAGTCACTATATCTGGACCGGGACCCTGTTTCGGTCATCCTTGTTTCTGACTCAGATATTTTTCGTGTAGATCACTGAATCAGGGACGGGACAGTTTCCTGGTAAGTCACTATATCTGGACCGGGACCCTGTTTCGGTTAATCCCTATTTCTGACGCAGATATTTTTCTTGTAGATCACTGAATCTGGGACGAGACAGTTTCCTGGAGAGTCACTATATCTGGACCGGGACCCTGTTTCGGTCATCCTTGTTTCTGACTCAGATATTTTTCGTGTAGATCACTGAATCAGGGACGGGACAGTTTCCTGGTAAGTCACTATATCTGGACCGGGACCCTGTTTCGGTTCATCCAAGTTTCTGACTCAGATATTTTTCGTGTAGATCACTGAATCAAGGACGGGACAGTTTCCTGGTAAGTCACTATATCTAGACCGGGACCCTATTTCGGTTCATCCCTGTTTCTGACTCGGTCATTTTTCTAGCAGATTACTGAATCAGGGACAGGACAGTTTCCGGGTAAGTCACTATATCTGGACCGGGACCCAGTTTGGGTTAATCCCTATTTCTGACGCAGATATTTTTCTTGTAGATCACTGAATCTGTGACGAGACAGTTTCCTGGAGAGTCACTATATCTGGACCGGGACCCTGTTTCGGTCATCCTTGTTTCTGACTCAGATATTTTTCGTGTAGATCACTGAATCAGGGACGGGACAGTTTCCTGGTAAGTCACTATATCTGGACCGGGACCCTGTTTCGGTTAATCCCTATGTCTGACGCAGATATTTTTCCTGTAGATCACTGAATCTAAGACGAGACAGTTTCCTGGTGAGTCACTATATCTGGACCGGGACCCTGTTTCGGTTCATCCAAGTTTTTGACTCAAATATTTTTCGTGTAGATCACTGAATCAAAGACGGGACAGTTTCCTGGTAAGTCAGTATATCTAGACCGGGACCCTATTTCGGTTCTTCCCTGTTTCTGACTCGGTCATTTTTCTAGCAGATTACTGAATCAGGGACAGGACAGTTTCCTGGTAAGTCACTATATCTGGACCGGGAACCAGTTTGGGTTAATCCCTATTTCTGACGCAGATATTTTTCTTGTAGATCACTGAATCTGTGACGAGACAGTTTCCTGTAGAGTCACTATATCTGGACCGGGACCCTATTTCGGTCATCCTTGTTTCTGACTCAGATATTTTTCGTGTAGATCACTGAATCAGGGACGGGACAGTTTCCTGGTAAGTCAATATATCTGGACCGGGACCCTGTTTCGGTTCATCCCTATTTCTGACGCAGATATTTTTCTTGTAGGTCACTGAATATGGGAAGAGACATTTTCCTGAAGAGTCACTATATCTGGACCGGGACCCTGTTTCGGTCATCCTTGTTTCTGACTCAGATTTTTTTCGTGTAGATCTTTGAATCAGGGATGGGACAGTTTCCTGGTAAGTCTCTATATCTGGACCGGGACCCTATTTCGGTTCATCCAAGTTTCTGACTCAGATATTTTTCGTGTAAATCACTGAATCAAGGACGGGAGACATTCCTGGTAAGTCACTATATCTGAACCGGGACCTTATTTCGGTTCATCCCTGTTTCTGACTCGGATATTTTTCTAGCAGATCACTAAATCAAGGACGGGACAGTTTCCTGGTAAGTCAATATATTAGGACCGGGACCCTGTTTCGGTTCATCCCTATTTTTGACGCAGATATTTTTCGTGTAGATCACTGAATCAGGGACGAGACAGTTTCCTGGAGNACTATGTATGGACCGGGACCCTGTTTCGGTTCATCCAAGTGTCTGACTCTGATATTTTTCGTGTAGATCACTGAATCAAGGACGGGACAGTTTCCTGGTAAGTCACTATATCTGGACCGGGACCCAGTTTCAGTTCATCCCTGTTTCTAACTAGGAAATTTTTCTTGCACATCACTGAATCAGGGAAGAGACAGTGTCTTAGTTCATCCCTGTTTCTAGCTCGGAAATTTTTCTTGCACATCACTGCATCAGGGACGAGACAGTGTCTTGGTGAGTCACTATATCTGATCCGGGACCTTGTTTCGGTTCATCCCTGTTTCTGACTCAGATATTTTTCTTGTAGATCACTAAATCAGGGACGGGACAGTTTCCTGGAAAGTCCCTATATCTGGACTGGGACCCTGTACCGGTTCATCCTTATTTCTGTCTCAGATATTTTTCGTGTAGATCACTGATTCAAGAACGGGACAGTTTCCTGGAGAGTCACTATATCTGGACCGGGACCCTTTTTCGGTTCATCCTTGTTTCTGACTCGGATATTTTTCTTGTAGATCACTAAATCAGGGACGGGACAGTTTCCTGGTAAGTCACTATATCTGGACCGGGAACCTGTTTCAGTTCGTCCAAGTTTCTGACTCAAATATTTTTCGTGTAGATCACTGAATCAGGGACGGGACAGTTTCCTGGTAAGACACTATATCTGGACCGGGACCCTGTTTCGGTTGATCCCTATTTCTGACGCAGATATTTTTCTTGTCGATCACTGAATCTGGGACAAGACAGTTTCCTATAGAGTCACTATATCTGGACCAGGACCCTGTTTCGGTCATCCTTGTTTCTGACTCAGATATTTTTCGTGTAGATCACTGAATCAGGGACGGGACAGTTTCCAGGTAAGTCACTATATCTGGACCGGGACCCTGTTTCGGTTAATCCCTATTTCTGACGCAGATATTTTTCCTGTAGATCACTGAATATAAGACGAGACAGTTTCCTGGTGAGTCACTATATCTGGACCGGGACCCTGTTTCGGTTAATCCCTATTTCTGACGCAAATATTTTTCCTGTAGATCACTGAATCTAAGACGAGACAGTTTCCTGGTGAGTCACTATATCTGGACCGGGACCCTGTTTCGGTTATCCTTGTTTCTGACTCAGATATTTTTCGTGTAGATCACTGAATCAGGGACGGGACAGTTTCCTGGTAAGTCACTATATCTGGACCGGGACCCTGTTTCGGTTCATCCAAGTTTCAGACTCAGATATTTTTCGTGTAGATCACTGAATCAAGGACGGGACAGTTTCCTGGTAAGTCACTACATCTAGTCCGGGACCCTATTTCGGTTCATCCCTGTTTCTGACTCGGATATTTTTCTAGTAGATTACTGAATCAGGGACGGGACAGTTTCCCGGTAAGTCACTATATCTGGACTGGGACCCTATTTCGGTTCATCCCTTGAGACCCTATTTCGGTTAATCCCTATTTCTGACGCAGATATTTTTCCTGTAAATCACTGAATCAGGGACGGGACAATTTCCTGGTAAGTCACTATAACTGGACCGGGACCCAGTTTGGGTTAACCCTATTTCTGACGCAGATATTTTTCTTGTAGATCGCTGAATCTGGGACGAGACAGTTTCCTGTAGAGTCACTATATCTGGACCGGGACCCTGTTTCGGTCATCCTTGTTTCTGACTCAGATATTTTTCGTGTAGATCACTGAATCAGGGACGGGACAGTTTCCTGCAAAGTCACTATATCTGGACCGAGACCCTGTTTCGGTTAATCCCTATTTCTGACGCAGATATTTTTCTTGTAGATCAGTGAATCTGGGAAGAGACAGTTTCCTGGTGAGTCTATATATCTGGACCGGGACCCTATTTCGGTCATCCTTGTTTCTGACTTGACAGTTTCCTGGTGAGTCACTATATCTGTACCGGGACCCTGTTTCAGTCATCCTTGTTTCTTCCTCAGATATTTTTCGTGTAAATCACTGAATCAGGGACGGGACAGTTTTGGTGGTAAGTCACTATATCTGGATCGGGACCCTGTTTCGGTTCATCCAAGTGTCTGACTCTGATATTTTTCGTGTAGATCACTGAATCAAGGACGGGACAGTTTCCTGGAAAGTCACTATATCTGGACCGGGACACAGTTTCAGTTCATCCCTGTTTCTAACTCGAAAATTTTTCTTGCACATCACTATATCAGGGACGAGACAGTTTCTTGGTGAGTCACTATATCTGTTCCGGGACCTTGTTTCGGTTCATCCCTGTTTCTGACTCAGATATTTTTCATGTAGATCACTGAATCAGGGACGGGACAGTTTCCTGGTAAGTCCCTATATCTGGACCGGGACCCTGTTTCGGTCATACTTGTTTCTTCCTCAGATATTTTTCGTGTAGATCACTGAATCAGGGACGGGACAGTTTCCTGGTAAGTCACTATATCTGGACCGGGACCCAGTTTGGGTTAATTCCTATTTCTGACACAGATAATTTTCTTGTAGATCACTGAATCTGGGACGAAATAGTTTCCTGTAGAGTCACTATATCTGGACCGGGACCCTGTTTCGGTCATCCTTGTTTCTGACTCAGATATTTTTCGTGTAGATCTCTGAATCAGGGACGGGACAGTTTCCTGGTAAGTCACTATATCTGGACCGGGACCCTGTTTCGGTTCATCCAAGTTTCTGACTCAGATATTTTTCGTGTAGATCACTGAATCAAGGACGGGAGAGTTTCCTGGTAAGTCATTATATCTGGACCAGGACCCTATTTCGGTTCATCCCTGTTTCTGACTTGGATATTTTTCTAGCAAATCACTAAATCAGGGACGGGACAGTTTCCTTGTAAGTCACTATATCTAGACCGGGACCCTGTTTCGGTTCATCCCTATTTTTGACGCAGATATTTTTCTTGTAGATCACTGAATCTGGGACTAGACATTTTCCTGGAGAGTCACTATATCGGGATCGGGACCCTGTTTCGGTCATCCTTGTTTCTGACTCATATATTTTTCGTGTAGATCACTGAATCAGGGACGGGACAGTTTCCTGGTAAGTCACTATATCTGGACCGGGACCCTGTTTCGGTTAATCCCTATTTCTGACGCAGATATTTTTCTTTTAGATCAGTGAATCTAGGACGAGACAGTTTCCTGGTGAGTCACTATTTTTTCGTGTAGATCACTGAATCAAGGACGGGACAGTTTCCTGGTAAATCACTATATCTGGATCGGGACCCAGTTTCGGTTCATCCCTTTTTCTAACTCAGAAATTTTTCTTGCACATCACTGAATCAGGGACGAGATAGTTTCTTGGTGTGTCACTATATCTGTTCCGGGACCTTGTTTCGGTTCATCCCTGTTTTTGATTCAGATATTTTTCTTGTAGATCACTGAATCAGGGACGGGACAGTTTCCTAGTAAGTCACTATATCTAGACCGGGACCCTATTTCGGTTCATCCCTGTTTCTGACTCGGATATTTTTCTAGCAGATTACTGAATCAGGGACGGCACAGTTTCTTGGTAAGTCACTATATCTGGACCGGGACCCTGTTTCGGTTCATCCCTATTTCTGACGCAGATATTTTTGTTGTAGATCACTGAATCTGGGACGAGACATTTTCCTGGAGAGTCACTATATCTGGACCGGGACCCTGTTTCGGTCATCCTTGTTTCTGATTCAGATATTTTTTGTGTAGAACACTGAATCAGGGACGGGACAATTTCCTGGTAAGTCACTATATCTGGACCGGGACCCTGTTTCGGTTAATCCCTCTTTCTGACTCAGATATTTTTCGTGTAGAACACTGAATCAGGGACGGGACAGTTTCCTGGTAAGTCACTATATCTGGACTGGGACCCTATTTCGGTTCATCCCTGTTTCTGACTCGGATATTTTTCTAGCAGATCACTAAATCAGGGACGGGACAGTTTCCTGGTAAGTCACTATATCTGGACCGGGACCCTGTTTCGGTTCATCCAACTTTCTGACTCAGATATTTTTCGTGTAGATCACTGAATCAAGGACGGGACAGTTTCCTGGTAAGTCACTATATCTAGATCGGACCCTATTTCGGTTCATCCCTGTTTTTGACTCGGATATTTTTCTAGCAGATTACTGAATCAGGGACGGGACAATTTCTTGGTAAGTCACTATATCTGGACCGGGACCCTATTTCGGCTCATCCCTGTTTCTGACACGGATACTTTTCGTGTAGATCACTGAATCAGGGACGGGACAGTTTCCTGGTAAGTCACTATATCTGGACCGGGACCCTGTTTCCGTTCATCCATATTTTTGACGCAGATATTTTTCTTGTAGATCACTGAATCTAGGACGAGACATTTTCCTGGAGAGTCACTATACAGTTTCCTGGTAAGTCACTATATCTGTTCCGGGACCTTGTTTAGGATCATCCCTGTTTCTGACTCAGATATTTTTCGTGTAGATCACTGAATCAAGGACGGGACAGTTTCCTGGTAAGTCACTATATCTGGACCGGGACCCTATTTCGGTTCATCCCTGTTTCTGACTCGGATATTTTTCTAGCAGATCACTGAATCAGGGACGGGACAGTTTCCTGGTAAGTCACTATATCTGGACCGGGACCCTGTTTCGGTTCATCCCTATTTCTGACGCAGATATTTTTCTTGTAGATCACTGAATCTGGGACGAGACATTTTCCTGGAGAGTCACTATATCTGGACCGGGACCCTGTTTCGGTCATCCTTGTTTCTGACTCAGATATTTTTCGTGTAGATCACTGAATCAAGGACGGGACAGTTTCCTGGTAAGTCACTATATCTGGACCGGGACCCTATTTCGGTTCATCCCTGTTTCTGACTCGGATATTTTTCTATCAGATCACTAAATCAGGGACGAGACAATTTCCTGGTGAGTCACTATANACTATATCTGGACCGAGACCCTGTTTCGGTTCATCCCTATTTCTGACGCAGATATTTTTCTTGTAGATCACTGAATCTGGGACGAGACATTTTCCTGGAGAGTCACTATATCTGGACCAGGACCCTGTTTCGGTCATCCTTGTTTCTGACTCAAATATTTTTCGTGTAGATCTCTGAATCAGGGATGGGACAGTTTCCTGTTAAATCACTATATACGGACCGGGACCTGTTTCGGTTCATCCAAGTTTCTGACTCAGATATTTTTCGTGTAGATCACTGAATCAAGGACGGGACAGTTTCCTGGTAAGTCACTATATTTGGACCGGGACCCTGTTTCGGTTCATCCCTGTTTCTGACTCGTATAATTTTTCTTACAGATCACTGTATCAGGTACGAGACAGTTTCCTGGTGAGTCACTATATGTGTTTCGAGACCCTGTTTCGGTTCATCCGTGTTTCTAACTCAGATATTTTTCATGTAGATCACTGAATCAGGGACGTGACTGTTTCCTGGGGTGTCACTATATCTGGACCGGGACCCTTTTTCGGTTCATCCTTGTTTCTGACTCGGATATTTTTCGTGTAGATCACTGAATCAGGGACGGGACAGTTTCCTGGTAAGTCACTATATCTGGACCGGGACCCTGTTTCGGTTCATCCAAGTTTCTGACTCAGATATTTTTCGTGTAGATCACTGAATCAAGGACGGGACAGTTTCCTGGTAAGTCACTATATCTGGACCGGGACCCTATTTCGGTTCATCCCTGTTTCTGACTCGGATATTTTTCTAGCAGATCACTGAATCAGGGACGGGACAGTTTCCTGGTAAGTCACTATATCTGGACCGGGACCCTGTTTCGGTTCATCCCTATTTCTGACGCAGATATTTTTCTTGTAGATCACTGAATCTGGGACGAGACATTTTCCTGGAGAGTCACTATATCTGGACCGGGACCCTGTTTCGGTCATCCTTGTTTCTGACTCAGATATTTTTCGTGTAGATCTCTGAATCAGGGACGGGACAGTTTCCTGGGAAGTCACCATATCTGGACCGGGACCCTGTTTCTGTTCATCCTTGTTTCTGTCTCGGATATTTTTCTAGCAGATCAATAAATCAGGGTTGGGACAGTTTCCTGGAAAGTCACTATATCTGGACCGGGACCCTGTTCCGGTTCATCCCTGTTTCTGTCTAAGATATTTTTCGCGTAGATCAAAGAATCAGGGACGGGAAAGTTTCCTGGTAAGTCACTATATCTGGACCGGGACCTTGTTTTGGTTCATCCCTGTTTCTGACTCGTATAATTTTTCTTACAGTTCACTGTATCAGGGACGAGACAGTTTCCTGGTGAGTCACTATATGTTCCCTGTTTCGGTTCATCCCTGTTTCTGACTCGTATAATTTTTCTTACAGATCATTGTATCATGGACGAGACAGTTTCCTGGTGAGTCACTATATGTTTTTCGGGACCCTGTTTCGGTTCATTCCTGTTTCTGACTCAGATATTTTTCGTGTAGATCACTGAATCAAGGACGGGACAGTTTCCTGGTAAGTCACTATATCTGGACCGGGACCCTATTTCGGTTCATCCCTGTTTCTGACTCGGATATTTTTCTAGCAGATCACTGAATCAGGGACGGGACAGTTTCCTGGTAAGTCACTATATCTGGACCGGGACCCTGTTTCGGTTCATCCCTATTTCTGACGCAGATATTTTTCTTGTAGATCACTGAATCTGTGACGAGACATTTTCCTGGAGAGTCACTATATCTGGACCGGGACCCTGTTTCGGTCATCCTTGTTTCTGACTCAGATATTTTTCGTGTAGATCACTAAATCAGGGACGGCACAGTTTCCTGGTAAGTCACTATATCTGGACCGGGACCCTGTTTTGGTTCATCCCTATTTTTGACGCAGATATTTTTCTTGTAGATCACAGAATCTGCGACGAGACATTTTCCTGGAGAGTCACTATATCTGGACCGGGACCCTGTTCGGTCATCCTTATTTCTGACACAGATATTTTTCGTGTAAATCTCTGAATCAGGGATGGGACAGTTTCCTGGTAAGTCCCTATATATGGACCGGGACCCTGTTTCGGTTCATCCAAGTTTCTGAGTCAGATATTTTTCGTGTAGATCACTGAATCAAGGACGGGACAGTTTCCTGGTAAGTCACTATATCTGGATTGGGACCCAGTTTCGGTTCATCCCTGTTTCTAACTCAGAAATTTTTCTTGCACATCACTGAATCAGGGACGAGATAGTTTCTTGGTGTGTCACCATATCTGTTCCGGAACCTTGTTTCGGTTCATCCCTGTTTTTGATTCAGATATTTTTCTTGTAGATCACTGAATCAGGGACGGGACATTTTCCTGGTAAGTCACTATATCTAGACCGGGACCCTATTTCGGTTCATCCCTGTTTCTGACTCGGATATTTTTCTAGCAGATTACTGAATCAGGGACGGGACAGTTTCCTGGTAAGTCACTATATCTGGACCGGGACCCTGTTTCGGTTCATCCCTATTTCTGACGCAGATATTTTTGTTGAAGATCACTGAATCTGGGACGAGACATTTTCCTTGAGAGTCACTATATTATTTCGGTTCATCCCTGTTTCTGACTCGGATATTTTTCTAGCAGACTACTGAATCAGGAACGGGACAGTTTCCTGGTAAGTCACTATATCTGGACCGGGACCCTATTTCGGTTCATCCCTGTTTCTGACACGGATATTTTTCTCGCAGATCACTGAATCAAGGATGGGACAGTTTCCTGGTAACTCACTATATCTGGACCGGGACCATGTTTCGGTTCATCCCTATTTCTGACGCAGATATTTTTCTTGTAGATCACAGAATCTGGGACGAGACATTTTCCTGGAGAGTCACTATATCTGGACCGGGACCCTGTTTCGGTCATCCTTGTTTCTGACTCAGATATTTTTCGTGTAGATCTCTGAATCAGGGACGTGACAGTTTCCTGGTAAGTCACTATGTATGGACCGGGACCCTGTTTCGGTTCATCCAAGTGTCTGACTCTGATATTTTTAATGTAGATCACTGAATGAAGGACGGGACAGTTTCCTGGTAAGTCACTATATCTGGACCGGGACCTCCTGTTTCGGTTCATCCAAGTGTCTGACTCTGATATTTTTCGTGTAATTCACTGAATCAAGGACGAGACAGTTTCCAGGTAAGTTACTATATCTGGACCGGGACCCAGTTTCAGTTCATCCCTGTTTCTAACTCGGAAAATTTTCTTGCACATCACTGAATCAGGGACGAGACAGTTTCTTGGTGAGTCACTATATCTGTTCCGGGACCTTGTTTCGGTTCATCCCTGTTTCTGACTCAGATATTTTTCTTGTAGATCACTGAATCAGGGACGGGACAGTTTCCTGGTAAGTCCCTATATCTGGACCGGGACCCTGTACCGGTTCATCCTTATTTCTGTGTCAGATATTTTTCGTGTAGATCACTGAATCAGGGACGGGACAGTTTCCTGGTAAGTCACTATATCTGGACCGGGACCTTGTTTAAGTTCATCACTGTTTCTAACTCGGAAATTTTTTTAGCAGATCACTAAATCAGGGACGGGACAGTTTCCTGGTAAGTCACTATATCTGGACCGGGACCCTGTTTCGGTTCATCCCTATTTTTGACGCAGATATTTTTCATGTAGATCACTGAATCTGGGACGAGACATTTTCCTGGAGAGTCACTATTTCTGGACCGGGAACCTGCTTCGGTCATCCTTTTTTCTGACTCAGATAGGGACCCAGTTTCGGTTCATCCCTGTTTCTGACTCGGATATTTTTCCTGGAGATCACTAAATCAGGGACGAGATAATTTCCTGGTGAGTCACTATATCTGTTCCGGGACCCTGTTTCAGTTCTTCCCTGTTTCTGACTCAGATATTTTTCGTGTACATCACTGAATCAAGGACGGGACAGTTTCCTGGTAAGTCATTATATCTGGACCGGGACCCTGTTTCGGTTCATCCCTGTTTCTGACTCGGATATTTTTCTTGCAGATCACTGAATCAGGGACGAGAGAGTTTCCTGGTGAGTTACTATATATGTTCCAGGACCTTGTTTCGGTTCATCCCTTGTTTCTGACTCGGATATTTTTCTAGCAGATCACTGAATCAAGGACGAGACAATTTCCTGGTGAGTCACTATATCTGTTCTGGGACCCTGTTTCGGTTCATCCCTGTTTTTGACTCATATATTTTTCGTGTAGATCACTGAATCAGGGACGAGACAGTTTCCTGGTAAGTCACTATATCTGGACCGGGACCCAGTTTCGGTTCATCCCTGTTTCTAACTCCGAAATTTTTCTTGCAGATCACTGAATCAGGGACGAGATAGTTTCCTGGTGCGTCACTATATCTGTTCCGGGACCCTGTTTCGGGTCATCCATATTTCTGACTCAGATATTTTTCGTGTAGATCAATAAATCAAGGACGGGACAGTTTCCTGGTAAGTCATTATATCTGGACCAGGACCCTGTTTCGGTTCATCCTGGTTTCTGACTCAGATATTTTTTTTTTTTGATCACTGAATCTGGGACGAGACAGTTTCCTGGAGAGTCACTATATCTGGACCGGGACCCTTTTTCGGTTCATCCTTGTTTCTGACTCAGATATTTTTCGTGTAGATCACTGAATCAGGGACGGGACAGTTTCCTTGTAAGTCACTATATCTGGACCGGGACCCTATTTCGGTTCATCCAAGTTTCTGACTCAGATATTTTTCGTGTAGATCACTGAATCAGGGACGGGACAGATTCCTGGAGAGTCACTATATCTGGACTGGGACCCTGTTTCGGTTCATCCCGGTTTTTGACTCAGATATTTTACGTGTAGATCACTGAATCAGGGACAGGACAGTTTTCTGGTAAGTCACTATATCAGGACCGGGACCCTGTTTCGGTTCATCCAAGTTTCTGACTCAGATATTTTTCGTGTAGATCACTGAATCAGGGACGGGACAGTTTCCTGGTAAGTCACTATATTTGGACCGGGACCCTGTTTCGGTTCATCCAAGTTTCTGACTCAGATATTTTTCGTGTAGATCACTGAATCAAGGACGGGACAGTTTCCTGGTAAGTCACTATATCTGGACCGGGACCCTGTTTCGGTTCATCCCTGTTTCTGACTCGGATATTTTTCTAGCAGATCACTGAATCAGGGACGGGACAGTTTCCTGGTAAGTCACTATATCTGGACCGGGACCCTGTTTCGGTTCATCCCTATTTCTGACGCAGATATTTTTCTTGTAGATCACTGAATCTGGGACGAGACAGTTTCCTGGAGAGTCACTATATCTGGACCGGGACCCTGTTTCGGTCATCCTTGTTTCTGACTCAGATATTTTTCGTGTAGATCACTGAATCAGGGACGGGACAGTTTCCTGGTAAGTCACTATATCTGGACCGGGACCCTGTTTCGGTTAATCCCTATTTCTGACGCAGATATTTTTCTTGTAGATCACTGAATCTGGGACGAGACAGTTTCCTGGAGAGTCACTATATCTGGACCGGGACCCTGTTTCGGTCATCCTTGTTTCTGACTCAGATATTTTTCGTGTAGATCACTGAATCAGGGACGGGACAGTTTCCTGGTAAGTCACTATATCTGGACCGGGACCCTGTTTCGGTTAATCCCTATTTCTGACGCAGATATTTTTCTTGTAGATCACTGAATCTGGGACGAGACAGTTTCCTGGAGAGTCACTATATCTGGACCGGGACCCTGTTTCGGTCATCCTTGTTTCTGACTCAGATATTTTTCGTGTAGATCACTGAATCAGGGACGGGACAGTTTCCTGGTAAGTCACTATATCTGGACCGGGACCCTGTTTCGGTTAATCCCTATTTCTGACGCAGATATTTTTCTTGTAGATCACTGAATCTGGGACGAGACAGTTTCCTGGAGAGTCACTATATCTGGACCGGGACCCTGTTTCGGTCATCCTTGTTTCTGACTCAGATATTTTTCGTGTAGATCACTGAATCAGGGACGGGACAGTTTCCTGGTAAGTCACTATATCTGGACCGGGACCCTGTTTCGGTTAATCCCTATTTCTGACGCAGATATTTTTCTTGTAGATCACTGAATCTGGGACGAGACAGTTTCCTGGAGAGTCACTATATCTGGACCGGGACCCTGTTTCGGTCATCCTTGTTTCTGACTCAGATATTTTTCGTGTAGATCACTGAATCAGGGACGGGACAGTTTCCTGGTAAGTCACTATATCTGGACCGGGACCCTGTTTCGGTTAATCCCTATTTCTGACGCAGATATTTTTCTTGTAGATCACTGAATCTGGGACGAGACAGTTTCCTGGAGAGTCACTATATCTGGACCGGGACCCTGTTTCGGTCATCCTTGTTTCTGACTCAGATATTTTTCGTGTAGATCACTGAATCAGGGACGGGACAGTTTCCTGGTAAGTCACTATATCTGGACCGGGACCCTGTTTCGGTTAATCCCTATTTCTGACGCAGATATTTTTCTTGTAGATCACTGAATCTGGGACGAGACAGTTTCCTGGAGAGTCACTATATCTGGACCGGGACCCTGTTTCGGTCATCCTTGTTTCTGACTCAGATATTTTTCGTGTAGATCACTGAATCAGGGACGGGACAGTTTCCTGGTAAGTCACTATATCTGGACCGGGACCCTGTTTCGGTTAATCCCTATTTCTGACGCAGATATTTTTCTTGTAGATCACTGAATCTGGGACGAGACAGTTTCCTGGAGAGTCACTATATCTGGACCGGGACCCTGTTTCGGTCATCCTTGTTTCTGACTCAGATATTTTTCGTGTAGATCACTGAATCAGGGACGGGACAGTTTCCTGGTAAGTCACTATATCTGGACCGGGACCCTGTTTCGGTTAATCCCTATTTCTGACGCAGATATTTTTCTTGTAGATCACTGAATCTGGGACGAGACAGTTTCCTGGAGAGTCACTATATCTGGACCGGGACCCTGTTTCGGTCATCCTTGTTTCTGACTCAGATATTTTTCGTGTAGATCACTGAATCAGGGACGGGACAGTTTCCTGGTAAGTCACTATATCTGGACCGGGACCCTGTTTCGGTTAATCCCTATTTCTGACGCAGATATTTTTCTTGTAGATCACTGAATCTGGGACGAGACAGTTTCCTGGAGAGTCACTATATCTGGACCGGGACCCTGTTTCGGTCATCCTTGTTTCTGACTCAGATATTTTTCGTGTAGATCACTGAATCAGGGACGGGACAGTTTCCTGGTAAGTCACTATATCTGGACCGGGACCCTGTTTCGGTTAATCCCTATTTCTGACGCAGATATTTTTCTTGTAGATCACTGAATCTGGGACGAGACAGTTTCCTGGAGAGTCACTATATCTGGACCGGGACCCTGTTTCGGTCATCCTTGTTTCTGACTCAGATATTTTTCGTGTAGATCACTGAATCAGGGACGGGACAGTTTCCTGGTAAGTCACTATATCTGGACCGGGACCCTGTTTCGGTTAATCCCTATTTCTGACGCAGATATTTTTCTTGTAGATCACTGAATCTGGGACGAGACAGTTTCCTGGAGAGTCACTATATCTGGACCGGGACCCTGTTTCGGTCATCCTTGTTTCTGACTCAGATATTTTTCGTGTAGATCACTGAATCAGGGACGGGACAGTTTCCTGGTAAGTCACTATATCTGGACCGGGACCCTGTTTCGGTTAATCCCTATTTCTGACGCAGATATTTTTCTTGTAGATCACTGAATCTGGGACGAGACAGTTTCCTGGAGAGTCACTATATCTGGACCGGGACCCTGTTTCGGTCATCCTTGTTTCTGACTCAGATATTTTTCGTGTAGATCACTGAATCAGGGACGGGACAGTTTCCTGGTAAGTCACTATATCTGGACCGGGACCCTGTTTCGGTTAATCCCTATTTCTGACGCAGATATTTTTCTTGTAGATCACTGAATCTGGGACGAGACAGTTTCCTGGAGAGTCACTATATCTGGACCGGGACCCTGTTTCGGTCATCCTTGTTTCTGACTCAGATATTTTTCGTGTAGATCACTGAATCAGGGACGGGACAGTTTCCTGGTAAGTCACTATATCTGGACCGGGACCCTGTTTCGGTTAATCCCTATTTCTGACGCAGATATTTTTCTTGTAGATCACTGAATCTGGGACGAGACAGTTTCCTGGAGAGTCACTATATCTGGACCGGGACCCTGTTTCGGTCATCCTTGTTTCTGACTCAGATATTTTTCGTGTAGATCACTGAATCAGGGACGGGACAGTTTCCTGGTAAGTCACTATATCTGGACCGGGACCCTGTTTCGGTTAATCCCTATTTCTGACGCAGATATTTTTCTTGTAGATCACTGAATCTGGGACGAGACAGTTTCCTGGAGAGTCACTATATCTGGACCGGGACCCTGTTTCGGTCATCCTTGTTTCTGACTCAGATATTTTTCGTGTAGATCACTGAATCAGGGACGGGACAGTTTCCTGGTAAGTCACTATATCTGGACCGGGACCCTGTTTCGGTTAATCCCTATTTCTGACGCAGATATTTTTCTTGTAGATCACTGAATCTGGGACGAGACAGTTTCCTGGAGAGTCACTATATCTGGACCGGGACCCTGTTTCGGTCATCCTTGTTTCTGACTCAGATATTTTTCGTGTAGATCACTGAATCAGGGACGGGACAGTTTCCTGGTAAGTCACTATATCTGGACCGGGACCCTGTTTCGGTTAATCCCTATTTCTGACGCAGATATTTTTCTTGTAGATCACTGAATCTGGGACGAGACAGTTTCCTGGAGAGTCACTATATCTGGACCGGGACCCTGTTTCGGTCATCCTTGTTTCTGACTCAGATATTTTTCGTGTAGATCACTGAATCAGGGACGGGACAGTTTCCTGGTAAGTCACTATATCTGGACCGGGACCCTGTTTCGGTTAATCCCTATTTCTGACGCAGATATTTTTCTTGTAGATCACTGAATCTGGGACGAGACAGTTTCCTGGAGAGTCACTATATCTGGACCGGGACCCTGTTTCGGTCATCCTTGTTTCTGACTCAGATATTTTTCGTGTAGATCACTGAATCAAGGACGGGACAGTTTCCTGGAAAGTCACTATATCTGGACAGGGACCCTGTTTCGGTTCATCCAAGTTTCTGACTCAGATTTTTTTCTTGCAGATCACTGAATCAGGGACGGGACAGTTTCCTGGTAAGTCCCTATATCTGGACCGGCACCCTGTTCCGGTTCATCCCTGTTTCTGTCTCAGATATTTTTCGTGTAGATCACTGAATCAGGGATGGGAAAGTTTCCTGGTAAGTCACTATATCTGGACCGGGACCCTGTTTCGGTTCATCCCTGTTTCTGACTCGTATAATTTTTCTTGCAGATCACTGTATCAGGGACGAGACAGTTTCCTGGTAGTCACTCTATCTGTTTCGGGACCCTGTTTCGGTTCATCCTATTTCTGACGCAGATATTTTTCTTGTACATCACTGAATCTGGGATCGTATAATTTTTCTTACAGATCACTGAATCAGGGACGAGACAGTTTCCTAGAGAGTCACTATATCTGGACCGGGACCCTGTTTCGGTCATCCTTGTTTATGACTCAGATATTTTTCGTGTAGATCACTGAATCATGGACGGGACAGTTTCCTGGTAAGTCACTATATCTGGACCGGGACCCTGTTTCGGTTAATCCCTATTTCTGACGCAGATATTTTTCTTGTAGATCACTGAATCTGGGACGAGACATTTTCCTGGAGAGTCACTATATCTGGACCGGGACCCTGTTTCGGTCATCCTTCTTTCTGACTCAGATATTTTTCGTGTAGATCTCTGAATCAGGGACGGGACAGTTTCCTGGTAAGTCACTATATCTGGACCGGGACCCTGTTTCGGTTCATCCAAGTTTCTGACTCAGATATTTTTCGTGTAGATCACTGAATCAAGGACGAGACAGTTTCCTGGTAAGTCACTATATCTGGACCGGGACCCAGTTTCGGTTCATCCCTGTTTCTAACTCGGAAATTTTTCTTGCACATCACTGAATCAGGGACGAGACAGTTTCTTTGTGAGTTACTATATCTGTTCCGGGACCTTGTTTCGGTTCATCCCTGTTTTTGACTCAGAAATTTTTCTTGTAGATCACGGAATCAGGAAAGGGACTGTTTCTTGGTAAGTCACTATATCTGGACCGGGACCCTATTTCGGTTCATCCCTGTTTTTGACTCGGATATTTTTCTAGCAGATCACTGAATCAGGGACGAGACAGTTTCCTGGTAAGTCACTATATGTGGACCGGGACCCTGTTTCGGATCATCCCTATTTCTGCCGCAGATATTTTTCTTGTAGATCACTGAATCTGGGACGCGACAGTTTCCTGGAGAGTCACTATATCTGGACCGGGACCCTTTTTCGGTTCATCCTTGTTTCCGACTTGGATATTTTTCGTGTAGATAACTGAATCAGGGACGGCACAGTTTCCTGGTAAGTCGCTATATATGGACCGGGACCCTGTTTCGGTTCATCCAAGTTTCTGACTCAGATATTTTTCGTGTAGATCACTGAATCAAGGATGAGACAGTTTCCTGGTAAGTCACTATATCTGGACCGGGACCCAGTTTCGGTTCATCCCTGTTTCTAACTCGGAAAATTTTCTTGCACATCACTGAATCAGGGACGACACAGTTTCTTGGTGAGTCACTATATCTGTTCCGGGACCTTGTTTCGGTTCATCCCTGTTTTTGACTCAGATATTTTTCTTGTAGATCACTGAATCAGGGACGGGACAGTTTCCTGGTAAGTCCCTATATCTGGACCGGGACCCTGTTCCGGTTCATCCCTGTTTCTGTCTCAGATATTTTTCGTGTAGATCACTGAATCAGGGACGGGAAAGTTTCTTGGTATGTCACTATATCTGGACCGGGACCCTGTTTCGGTTTATCCCTGTTTCTGACTCGTATAATTTTTCTTACAGATCACTGTATCAGGGACGAGACAGTTTCCTGGTGAGTCACTATATGTGTTTCGGGACCCTGTTCCGGTTCATCCCTGTTTCTGTCTCAGATATTTTTCGTGTAGATCACTGAATCAGGGACGGGAAAGTTTCCTGGTAAGTCACTATATCTGGACCGGGACCCTGTTTCGGTTCATCCCTGTTTCTGACTCGTATAATTTTTCTTGCAGATCACTGTATCAGGGACGAGACAGTTTCCTGGTGAGTCACTATATGTGTTTCGGGACCCTGTTTCGGTTCATCCCTGTTTCTGACTCAGATATTTTTCGTGTAGATCACTGAATCAGGGACGGGACAATTTCCTGGAGAGTCACTATATCTGCACCGGGACCCTTTTTCGGTTCATCCTTGTTTCTGACTCGGATATTTTTCGTGTAGATCACTGAATCAGGGATGGGAAAGTTTCTTGGTAAGTCACTATATCTGGACCGGGACCCTGTTTCTGTTCATCCAAGTTTCTGACTCAAATATTTTTCGTGTAGATCACTGAATCAGGGACGGGACTGTTTCCTGGTAAGTCACTATATCTGGACCGGGACCCTGTTTGGGTTAATCCCTATTTCTGATGCAGATATTTTTCTTGTAGATCACTGAATCTGGGACGAGACAGTTTCCTGGAGAGTCACTATATCTAGACCGGGACCCTGTTTCGGTCATCCTTGTTTCTGACTCAGATATTTTTCGTGTAGATCTCTAAATCAGGGACGGGACAGTTTCCTGGTAAGTCACTATATCTGGACCGGGACCCTGTTTCGGTTCATCCAAGTTTCTGACTCAGATATTTTTCGTGTAGATCACTGAATCAAGGACGGGACAGTTTCCTGGTAAGTCACTATATCTGGACCGGGACCCAGTTTCGGTTCATCCCTGTTTCTAACTCGGAAATTTTTCTTGCACATCACTGAATCAGGGACGAGACAGTTTCTTGGTGAGTCACTATATCTGTTCCGGGACCTTGTTTCGGTTCATCCCTGTTTCTGACTCAGATATTTTTCTTGTAGATCACTGAATCAGGGACGAGACAGTTTCCTGGTAAGTCCCTATATCTGGACCGGGACCCTGTTCCAGTTCATCCCTGTTGCTATCTCAGATATTTTTCGTGTAGATCACTGAATCAGGGACGGGAAAGTTTCCAGGTAAGTCACTATATCTGGACCGGGACCCTGTTTCGGTTCATCCCTGTTTCTGACTCGTATAATTTTTCTTGCAGATCACTTTATTAGGGACGAGACAGTTTCTTGGTGAGTCAATCTATTTGTTTCGGGACCATGTTTCGGATCATCCCACTTTCTTACTCAGATATTTTTCGTGTAGATCACTGAATCAGGGACGAGACAGTTTCCTGGAGAGTCACTATATCTGGACCGGGACCCTTTTTCGGTTCATCCTTGTTTCTGACTCGGATATTTTTTCGTGTAGATCACTGAATCAGGGACGGGACAGTTTCCTGGTAAGTTACTATATCTGGACCGGGACCCTGTTTCGGTTCATCCAAGTTTCTGACTCAAATATTTTTCGTGTAGATCACTGAATCAGGGACGGGACAGTTTCCTGGTAAGTCACTATATCTGGACCGGGAACTTGTTTCGGTTAATCCCTATTTCTGACGCAGATAATTTTCTTGTAGAAAGTTTCCTGGTAAGTCACTATATCTGGACCGGGACCCTGTTTGGGTCCATCCCTGTTTCTGTCCCAGATAGTTTTCGTGTAGATCTCTGAATCAGGGACCGGACAGTTTCTTGGTAAGTCACTATATCTGAACCGGGACCCTGTTTCGGTTCATCCAAGTTTCTGACTCAAATATTTTTCGTGTAGATCACTGAATCAGGGACGGGATAGTTTCCTGGTAAGTCACTATATCTGGACCGGGACCCTGTTTGGGTTAATACCTATTTCTGACGCAGATATTTTTCTTGTAGATCACTGAATCTGGGACGAGACAGTTTCCTGGAAAGTCACTATATCTAGACCGGGACCCTGTTTCGGTCATCCTTGTTTCTGACTCAGATATTTTTCGTGTAGATCACTGAATCAGGGACGGGAAAGTTTGCTGGTAAGTCACTATATCTGGACCGGGACCCTATTTCGGTTAATCCCTATTTCTGACGCAGATATTTTTCCTGTAGATCATTGAATATGGGACGAGACAGTTTCCTGGAGAGTCACTATATCTGGACCGGGACCCTGTTTCGGTCATCCTTGTTTCTGACTCAGATATTTTTCGTGTAGATCACTGAATCAGGGACGGGACAGTTTCCTGGTAAGTCACTATATCTGGACCGGGACCCTCTTTCGGTTCATCCAAGTTTCTGACTCAAATATTTTTCGTGTAGATCACTGAATCAGGGACGGGACAGTTTCCTGGTCAGGCACTATATCTGGATCGGGACCCTGTTTCGGTTAATCCCTATTTCTGACGCAGATATTTTTCTTGTAGATCACTGAATCTGGGACGAGACAGTTTCCTGGAGAGTCACTATATCTGGACCGGGACCCTGTTTCGGTCATCCTTGTTTCTGACTCAGATATTTTTCGTGTAGATCACTGAATCAGGGACGGGACAGTTTCCTGGTAAGTCACTATATCTGGACCGGGACCCTGTTTCGGTTAATCCCTATTTCTGACTCAAATATTTTTCGTGTAGATCACTGAATCAGGGACGGGACAGTTTCCTGGTAAGTCACTATATCTGGACCGGGACCCTGTTTCGGTCCATCCCTGTTTCTGTCCCAGATATTTTTCATGTACATCACTGAATCAGGGACGGGAAAGTTTCCTGGTAAGTCACAGTCACTATATCTGGACCGGGACCCTGTTTCGGTTAATCCCTATTTCCGACGCAGATACTTTTCCTATAGATCACTGAATCTGGGACGAGACAGTTTCCTGGGGAGTCACTATATCTGGACCGGGACCCTGTTTCGGTCATCCTTGTTTCTGACTCAGATATTTTTCGTGTAGATCACTGAATCAGGGACGGGACAGTTTCCTGGTAAGTCACTATATCTGCACCGGGACCCTGTTTCGGTTCATCCCTGTTTCTGACTCGTATAATTTTTCTTGCAGATCACTGTATCAGGGACGAGACAGTTTCCTGGTGAGTCACTATATGTGTTTCGGGACCCTGTTTCGGTTCATCCCTGTTTCTGACTCAGATATTTTTCGTGTAGATCACTGAATCAGGGACGGGACAGTTTCCTGGAGAGTCACTATATCTGGACCGGGACCCTTTTTCGGTTCATCCTTGTTTCTGACTCGGATATTTTTCGTGTAGATCACTGAATCAGGGACGGGACAGTTTCCTGGTAAGTCACTATATCTGGACCGGGACCCTGTTTCGGTTCATCCCTATTTTTGACGCAGATATTTTTCATGTAGATCACTGAATCTGGGACGAGACATTTTCCTGGATAGTCACTATATCTGGACCGAGTCCCTGCTTCGGTCATCCTTTTTTCTGACTCAGATATTTTTCGTATAGATCTCTGAATCAGGGATGGGACAGTTTCCTGGTAAGTCACTATATATGGACCGGGACCCTGTTTCGATTCATCCAAGTTTCTGACTCAGATATTTTTCGTGTACATCACTGAATCACGGACGGGACAGTTTCTTGGTAACTCACTATATCTGGACCGGGACCCTGTTTCGGTTCATCCCTATTTCTGACGCAGATATTTTTCTTGTAGATCACTGAATCTGGGACGAGACAGTTTCCTGGTGAGTCACTATATCAGGACCGGGACCCTGTTTCGGTCATCCTTGTTTCTAACTTAGATATTTTTCGTGTAGATCACTGAATCAAGGACGGGACAGTTTCCTGGTAAGTCAATATATCTGGACTGGGACCCAGTTTCAGTTTATCCCTGTTTCTAACTCGGAAATTTTTGTTGCAAATCACTGAATCAGGGACGAGACAGTTTCTTGGTGAGTCACTATATCTGTTCCGGGACCTTGTTTCGGTTCATCCCTGTTTCTGACTGAGATATTTTTCTTGCAGATCATTGAATCAGGGACGGGACAGTTTCCTGGTAAGTCCTTATATCTGGACCGGGACCTTGTACCGGTTCATCCTTATTTCTGTCTCAGATATTTTTCGTGTATATCACAGAATCAGGGACGGGACAGTTTCCTGGTAAGTCACTATATCTGGACTGGGACCCAGTTTGGGTTAATCCCTGTTTCTGATGCAGATATTTTTCTTGTAGATCACTGAATCTGGGACGAGACAGTTTCCTGTAGAGTCACTATATCTGGACCGGGACCCTGTTTCGGTTCTCCTTGTTTCTGACTCAGATATTTTTCGTGTAGATCACTGAATCAGGGACGGGACAGTTTCCTGGTAAGTCACTATATCTGGACCGGGACCCTGTTTCGGTTAATCCCTATTTCTGACGCAGATATTTTTCTTGTAGATCACTGAATCTGGGACGAGACAGTTTCCTAGTGAGTCACTATATCTGGACCGGGATCCTATTTCGGTCATCCTTGTTTCTGAATCAGATATTTTTCGTGTAAATCACTGAATCAGGGACGGGACAGTTTCATCTGGACCGGGACCCTGTTTCGGTTAATCCCTATTTCTGACGCAGAAATTTTTCTTGTGTATCACTGAATCTGGGACGAGACAGTTTCCTGATGAGTCACTATATCTGGACTGGGACCCTATTTCGGTCATCCTTGTTTCTGACTCAGATATTTTTCGTGTAGATCACTGAATCAGGGACGGGACAGTTTCCTGGTAAGTCACTATATCTGGACCGGGACCCTGTTTCGGTTAATCCCTATTTCTGACGCAGATATTTTTCTTGTAGATCACTAAATCAAGGACGGGACATTTTCCTGCTAAGTCACTATATCTGGACCGGGACCCTATTTCGGTTCATCCCTATTTTTGACTCGGATATTTTTCTAGCAGATCACTGAATCAGGGACGGGACAGTTTCCTGGTAAGTCACTATATCTGGACCGGGACCCTGTTTCGGTTCATCCAAGTTTCTGACTCAGATATTTTTCGTGTAGATCACTAAATCAAGGACGGGAGAGTTTCCTAGTAAGTCACTATATCTGGACCGAACTAAGTATAAGAGAAACAAATAGTATAAAATAATGTGTTATCATAAGTCCCTATATCTGGACCGGGACCCTGTTTCGGTTCATCCAAGTTTCTGACTCAGATATTTTTCTTGTAGATCTCTGAATCAGGGACGGGACAGTTTCCTGGAAAGTCACTATATCTGGACCGGGACCCTGTTTCGGTTCATCCAAGTTTCTGACTCAGATATTTTTCGTGTAGATCACTGAATCAAGGACGGGACAGTTTCCTGGTAAGTCACTATATCTGGACCGGGACCCTATTTCGGTTCATCCCTGTTTCTGACTCGGATATTTTTCTAGCAGATCACTGAATCAGGGACGGGACAGTTTCCTGGTAAGTCACTATATGTGGACCGGGACCCTGTTTCGGTTCATCCCTATTTCTGACGCAGATATTTTTCTTGTAGATCAATGAATCTGCGACGCGACATTTTCCTGGAGAGTCACTATATCTGGACAATCCCTCTTTCTGACGCAGATATTTTTCTTGTAGATCACTGAATCTAGGACGAGACATTTTCCTGGAAAGTTACTATATCTGGACCGGGACCCTGTTTCGGTCATCCTTGTTTCTGACTCAGATATTTTTCGTGTAGATCTCTGAATAAGGGACGGGACGGTTTCCTGGTAAGTCACTATATATGGACCGGGACCCTGTTTCGGTTCATCCAAGTTTCTGACTCAGATATTTTTCGTGTAGATCACTGAATCAAGGACGGGACAGTTTCCTTGTAAGTCACTATATCGGAACCGGGACCCTTTTTTGGTTCATCCCTATTTCTGACGCAGATATTTTTCTTGTGGATCACTGAATCTGGGACGAGACAGTTTCCTGGAGAGTCACTATATCTGGACCGGGACACTGTTTCGGTCATCCTTGTTTCTGACTCAGATATTTTTCGTGTAGATCACTGAATCAGGGACGGGACAGTTTCCTGGCAAGTCACTATATTTGGATCGGGACGCTGTTTCGGTTCATCCAAGTTTTTGACTCAGATATTTTTCGTGTAGATCACTGAATCAAGGACGGGACAGTTTCCTGGTAAGTCAATATATCTGGACCGGGAACCTCTTTCGGTTCATCCCTGTTTCTGACTCGGATATTTTTCTAGCAGATCACTGAATCAGGGACGAGACAATTTCCTGGTGAGTCACTATATCTGTTCCGGGTCCTTGTTTCGGTTCATCCCTACTTCTGACGCAGATATTTTTCTTGTGGATCACTGAATCTGGGACGAGACAGTTTCCTGGAGAGTCACTATATCTGGACCGGGACCCTGTTTCGGTTCATCCAAGTTTCTGACTCAAATATTTTTCGTGTAGATCACTGAATCAGGGACGGGACAGTTTCCTGGTAAGTCACTATATCTGGACCGGGACCCTGTTTCGGTTAATCCCTATTTCTGACGCAGATATTTTTCTTGTAGATCACTGAATCTGGGACGAGACAGTTTCCTGGAGAGTCACTATATCTGGACCGGGACCCTGTTTCGGTCATCCTTGTTTCTGACTCAGATATTTTTCGTGTAGATCACTGAATCAGGGACGGGACAGTTTCCTGGTAAGTCACTATATCTGGACCGGGACCCTGTTTCGGTTAATCCCTATTTCTGACGCAGATATTTTTCTTGTAGATCACTGAATCTGGGACGAGACAGTTTCCTGGAGAGTCACTATATCTGGACCGGGACCCTGTTTCGGTCATCCTTGTTTCTGACTCAGATATTTTTCGTGTAGATCACTGAATCAGGGACGGGACAGTTTCCTGGTAAGTCACTATATCTGGACCGGGACCCTGTTTCGGTTAATCCCTATTTCTGACGCAGATATTTTTCTTGTAGATCACTGAATCTGGGACGAGACAGTTTCCTGGAGAGTCACTATATCTGGACCGGGACCCTGTTTCGGTCATCCTTGTTTCTGACTCAGATATTTTTCGTGTAGATCACTGAATCAGGGACGGGACAGTTTCCTGGTAAGTCACTATATCTGGACCGGGACCCTGTTTCGGTTAATCCCTATTTCTGACGCAGATATTTTTCTTGTAGATCACTGAATCTGGGACGAGACAGTTTCCTGGAGAGTCACTATATCTGGACCGGGACCCTGTTTCGGTCATCCTTGTTTCTGACTCAGATATTTTTCGTGTAGATCACTGAATCAGGGACGGGACAGTTTCCTGGTAAGTCACTATATCTGGACCGGGACCCTGTTTCGGTTAATCCCTATTTCTGACGCAGATATTTTTCTTGTAGATCACTGAATCTGGGACGAGACAGTTTCCTGGAGAGTCACTATATCTGGACCGGGACCCTGTTTCGGTCATCCTTGTTTCTGACTCAGATATTTTTCGTGTAGATCACTGAATCAGGGACGGGACAGTTTCCTGGTAAGTCACTATATCTGGACCGGGACCCTGTTTCGGTTAATCCCTATTTCTGACGCAGATATTTTTCTTGTAGATCACTGAATCTGGGACGAGACAGTTTCCTGGAGAGTCACTATATCTGGACCGGGACCCTGTTTCGGTCATCCTTGTTTCTGACTCAGATATTTTTCGTGTAGATCACTGAATCAGGGACGGGACAGTTTCCTGGTAAGTCACTATATCTGGACCGGGACCCTGTTTCGGTTAATCCCTATTTCTGACGCAGATATTTTTCTTGTAGATCACTGAATCTGGGACGAGACAGTTTCCTGGAGAGTCACTATATCTGGACCGGGACCCTGTTTCGGTCATCCTTGTTTCTGACTCAGATATTTTTCGTGTAGATCACTGAATCAGGGACGGGACAGTTTCCTGGTAAGTCACTATATCTGGACCGGGACCCTGTTTCGGTTAATCCCTATTTCTGACGCAGATATTTTTCTTGTAGATCACTGAATCTGGGACGAGACAGTTTCCTGGAGAGTCACTATATCTGGACCGGGACCCTGTTTCGGTCATCCTTGTTTCTGACTCAGATATTTTTCGTGTAGATCACTGAATCAGGGACGGGACAGTTTCCTGGTAAGTCACTATATCTGGACCGGGACCCTGTTTCGGTTAATCCCTATTTCTGACGCAGATATTTTTCTTGTAGATCACTGAATCTGGGACGAGACAGTTTCCTGGAGAGTCACTATATCTGGACCGGGACCCTGTTTCGGTCATCCTTGTTTCTGACTCAGATATTTTTCGTGTAGATCACTGAATCAGGGACGGGACAGTTTCCTGGTAAGTCACTATATCTGGACCGGGACCCTGTTTCGGTTAATCCCTATTTCTGACGCAGATATTTTTCTTGTAGATCACTGAATCTGGGACGAGACAGTTTCCTGGAGAGTCACTATATCTGGACCGGGACCCTGTTTCGGTCATCCTTGTTTCTGACTCAGATATTTTTCGTGTAGATCACTGAATCAGGGACGGGACAGTTTCCTGGTAAGTCACTATATCTGGACCGGGACCCTGTTTCGGTTAATCCCTATTTCTGACGCAGATATTTTTCTTGTAGATCACTGAATCTGGGACGAGACAGTTTCCTGGAGAGTCACTATATCTGGACCGGGACCCTGTTTCGGTCATCCTTGTTTCTGACTCAGATATTTTTCGTGTAGATCACTGAATCAGGGACGGGACAGTTTCCTGGTAAGTCACTATATCTGGACCGGGACCCTGTTTCGGTTAATCCCTATTTCTGACGCAGATATTTTTCTTGTAGATCACTGAATCTGGGACGAGACAGTTTCCTGGAGAGTCACTATATCTGGACCGGGACCCTGTTTCGGTCATCCTTGTTTCTGACTCAGATATTTTTCGTGTAGATCACTGAATCAGGGACGGGACAGTTTCCTGGTAAGTCACTATATCTGGACCGGGACCCTGTTTCGGTTAATCCCTATTTCTGACGCAGATATTTTTCTTGTAGATCACTGAATCTGGGACGAGACAGTTTCCTGGAGAGTCACTATATCTGGACCGGGACCCTGTTTCGGTCATCCTTGTTTCTGACTCAGATATTTTTCGTGTAGATCACTGAATCAGGGACGGGACAGTTTCCTGGTAAGTCACTATATCTGGACCGGGACCCTGTTTCGGTTAATCCCTATTTCTGACGCAGATATTTTTCTTGTAGATCACTGAATCTGGGACGAGACAGTTTCCTGGAGAGTCACTATATCTGGACCGGGACCCTGTTTCGGTCATCCTTGTTTCTGACTCAGATATTTTTCGTGTAGATCACTGAATCAGGGACGGGACAGTTTCCTGGTAAGTCACTATATCTGGACCGGGACCCTGTTTCGGTTAATCCCTATTTCTGACGCAGATATTTTTCTTGTAGATCACTGAATCTGGGACGAGACAGTTTCCTGGAGAGTCACTATATCTGGACCGGGACCCTGTTTCGGTCATCCTTGTTTCTGACTCAGATATTTTTCGTGTAGATCACTGAATCAGGGACGGGACAGTTTCCTGGTAAGTCACTATATCTGGACCGGGACCCTGTTTCGGTTAATCCCTATTTCTGACGCAGATATTTTTCTTGTAGATCACTGAATCTGGGACGAGACAGTTTCCTGGAGAGTCACTATATCTGGACCGGGACCCTGTTTCGGTCATCCTTGTTTCTGACTCAGATATTTTTCGTGTAGATCACTGAATCAGGGACGGGACAGTTTCCTGGTAAGTCACTATATCTGGACCGGGACCCTGTTTCGGTTAATCCCTATTTCTGACGCAGATATTTTTCTTGTAGATCACTGAATCTGGGACGAGACAGTTTCCTGGAGAGTCACTATATCTGGACCGGGACCCTGTTTCGGTCATCCTTGTTTCTGACTCAGATATTTTTCGTGTAGATCACTGAATCAGGGACGGGACAGTTTCCTGGTAAGTCACTATATCTGGACCGGGACCCTGTTTCGGTTAATCCCTATTTCTGACGCAGATATTTTTCTTGTAGATCACTGAATCTGGGACGAGACAGTTTCCTGGAGAGTCACTATATCTGGACCGGGACCCTGTTTCGGTCATCCTTGTTTCTGACTCAGATATTTTTCGTGTAGATCACTGAATCAGGGACGGGACAGTTTCCTGGTAAGTCACTATATCTGGACCGGGACCCTGTTTCGGTTAATCCCTATTTCTGACGCAGATATTTTTCTTGTAGATCACTGAATCTGGGACGAGACAGTTTCCTGGAGAGTCACTATATCTGGACCGGGACCCTGTTTCGGTCATCCTTGTTTCTGACTCAGATATTTTTCGTGTAGATCACTGAATCAGGGACGGGACAGTTTCCTGGTAAGTCACTATATCTGGACCGGGACCCTGTTTCGGTTAATCCCTATTTCTGACGCAGATATTTTTCTTGTAGATCACTGAATCTGGGACGAGACAGTTTCCTGGAGAGTCACTATATCTGGACCGGGACCCTGTTTCGGTCATCCTTGTTTCTGACTCAGATATTTTTCGTGTAGATCACTGAATCAGGGACGGGACAGTTTCCTGGTAAGTCACTATATCTGGACCGGGACCCTGTTTCGGTTAATCCCTATTTCTGACGCAGATATTTTTCTTGTAGATCACTGAATCTGGGACGAGACAGTTTCCTGGAGAGTCACTATATCTGGACCGGGACCCTGTTTCGGTCATCCTTGTTTCTGACTCAGATATTTTTCGTGTAGATCACTGAATCAGGGACGGGACAGTTTCCTGGTAAGTCACTATATCTGGACCGGGACCCTGTTTCGGTTAATCCCTATTTCTGACGCAGATATTTTTCTTGTAGATCACTGAATCTGGGACGAGACAGTTTCCTGGAGAGTCACTATATCTGGACCGGGACCCTGTTTCGGTCATCCTTGTTTCTGACTCAGATATTTTTCGTGTAGATCACTGAATCAGGGACGGGACAGTTTCCTGGTAAGTCACTATATCTGGACCGGGACCCTGTTTCGGTTAATCCCTATTTCTGACGCAGATATTTTTCTTGTAGATCACTGAATCTGGGACGAGACAGTTTCCTGGAGAGTCACTATATCTGGACCGGGACCCTGTTTCGGTCATCCTTGTTTCTGACTCAGATATTTTTCGTGTAGATCACTGAATCAGGGACGGGACAGTTTCCTGGTAAGTCACTATATCTGGACCGGGACCCTGTTTCGGTTAATCCCTATTTCTGACGCAGATATTTTTCTTGTAGATCACTGAATCTGGGACGAGACAGTTTCCTGGAGAGTCACTATATCTGGGCCGGCACCCTGTTTCGGTCATCCTTGTTTCTGACTCAGATATTTTTCGTGTAGATCACTGAATCAGGGACGGGACTATTTCCTGGTAAGTCACTATATCTGGACCGGGACCCTATTTCGGTTAATCCCTATTTCTAACGCAGATATTTTTCTTGTAGATCACTGAATCTGGGACGAGACAGTTTCCTGGTGAGTCACTATATCTGGACCGGGACCCTGTTTCGGTCATCCTTGTTTCTGACTCAGATATTTTTCGTGTAGATCACTGAATCAGGGACGGGACAGTTTCCTGGTAAGTCACTATATCTGGACCGGGACCCTGTTTCGGTTCATCCAAGTTTCTGACTCAGATATTTTTCGTGTAGATCACTGAATAAAGGACGGGACAGTTTCCTGGTAAGTCACTATATCTGGACCGGGACCCTATTTCGGTTCATCCCTCTTTCTGACTCGGATAATTTTCTAGCAGATCACTCAATCAGGGACGGGACAGTTTCCTAGTAAGTCACTATATCTGGACCGAATGACCTTCTGAACTTCCGAATTAGCTTTGGAGCCCTGAAAGAAACTCTCAGCTTTCCAACAAGGTATAACTCGGAATTTTTGGACATTCAGAACTCAAGATATGCCTGAAACACAGAGACAGCATATAATGCCCAGTATTGCTAGAAATTGCAATTAAGCATAAATGGATCCTAAGTCATGAAATGAGGTCTAAGTCTATGCAATTCAGCCCAAAAGAGGTTTAAAAGACTAAGTATGAGGAATAACTATTGTATAAAAAGTGTGTTCATCATGACTCGGATATTTTTCTTGCAGATCACTGAATAAGGGACGAGAGAGTTTCCTGGTGACTCACTATATCTGTTCCGGGACCTTGTTTCGGTTCATCCCTGTTTCTGACTCAAATATTTTTCTCGTAGATCACTGAATCAGGGACAGGACAGTTTCCTGGTAAGTCACTATATCTGGACCGGGACCCTGTTTCGGTTCATCCTTGTTTCTGACTCAGATATTTTTCGTGTAGATCACTGAATCAGGGACGAGACAGTTTCCTGGAGAGTCACTATATCTGGACCGGGACCCTGTTTCGGTCATCCTTGTTTTTGACTCAGATATTTTTCGTGTATATCACTGAATCAGGGACGGGACAGTTTCCTGGTAAGTCACTATATCTGGACCGGGACCCTGTTTAGGTTAATCCGTATTTCTGACGCAGATATTTTTCTTGTAGATCACTGAATCAAGGACTGGACAGTTTCCTGGTAAGTCACTATATCTGGACCGGGACCCTATTTCGGTTCATCCCTGTTTCTGACTCGGATATTTTTCTAGCAGATCACTGAATCAGGGACGGGACAGTTTCCTGGTAAGTCACTATATCTGGACCGGGACCCTGTTTCGGTTCATCCCTATTTCTGACGCAGATATTTTTCTTGTAGATCACTGAATCTGGGAAGAGACATTTTCTTGGAGAGTCACTATATCTGGACCGGGACCCTATTTCGGTCATCCTTCTTTCTGACTCAGATATTTTTCGTGTAGATCTCTGAATCAGTGACGAGACAGTCTCCTGGTAAGTCACTATGTTTGGACCGGGACCCTGTTTCGGTTCATCCAAGTTTCTGACTCGGATATTTTTCGTGTAGATCACTGAATCAAGGACGGGAGAGTTTCCTGGTAAGTCACTATATCTGGACCGGGACCCTATTTCGGTTCATCCCTGTTTCTGACTCGGATATTTTTCTAGCAGATCACTGAATCAGGGACGGGACAGTTTCCTGGTAAGTCACTATATCTGGACCGGGACCCTGTTTCGGTTCATCCCTATTTCTGACGCAGATATTTTTCTTGTAGATCACTGAATCTGGGACGAGACATTTTCCTGGAGAGTCACTATATCTGGACCGGGACCCTGTTTCGGTCATCCTTGTTTCTGACTCAGATATTTTTCGTGTAGATCACTGAATCAGGGACGGGACAGTTTCCTGGTAAGTCACTATATCTGGACCGGGACCCTGTTTCGGTTCATCCAAGCTTCTGACTCAAATATTTTTCGTGTAGATCACTGAATCAGGGACGGGATAGTTTCCTGGTAAGTCACTATATCTGGACCGGGACCCTGTTTGGGTTAATGCCTATTTCTGACGCAGATATTTTTCTTGTAAATCACTGAATCTGGGACGAGACAGTTTCCTGATGAGTCACTATATCTGGACCGGGACCCTGTTTTGGTCATCCTTGTTTCTGACTCAGATATTTTTCGTGTACATCACTGAATCAGGGACGGGACGGTTTCCTAGTAAGCACTATATCTAGATCGGGACCCTATTTCGGTTCATCCTTGTTTCTGACTCGGATATTTTTCTAGCAGATCACTAAATCAGGGACGGGACAGTTTCCTTGTAAGTCACTATATGTGGATCGGGACCCTGTTTCGGTTCATCCCTATTTCTGACGCAGATATTTTTCTTGTAGATCACTGAATCTGGGACGCGACATTTTCCTGGAGAGTCACTATATCTGGACCGGGACCCTGTTTCGGTCATCCTTGTTTCTGACTCAGATATTTTTCGTGTAGATCTCTGAATCAGGGACAGGACAGTTTCCTGGTAAGTCACTATATATGGACCGGGACCTTGTTTCGGTCCATCCAAGTTTCTGACTCAAATATTTTTCGTGTACATCACTGATCCAAGGACGGGACAGTTTCCTGGTAAGTCACTATATCTGGACCGGGACCCAGTTTCGGTTCATCCCTGTTTCTAACTCGGAAATTTTTCTTGCACATCACTGAATCAGGGACGAGACAGTTTCTTGGTGAGTCACTATATCTGTTCCGGGACCTTGTTTCGGTTCATCCCTGTTT
>QAOA01004319.1:63878-83697 GCA_003255065.1 Cercis canadensis
TTTCCTGATGAGTCACTATATCTGGACCGGGACCCTATTTCGGTCATCCTTGTTTCTGACTCAGATATTTTTCGTGTAGATCACTGAATCAGGGACGGGACAGTTTCCTGGTATGTCACTTTATCTGGACCGGGACCCTGTTTCGGTTTATCAATGTTTCTGACTCAAGTAGTTTTCGTGTAGATCACTGAATCAAGGACGGGACAGTTTCCTGGTAAGTCACTATATCTAGACCGGGAACCTATTTCGGTTCATCCCTGTTTCTGACTCGGATATTTTTCTAGCAGATTACTGAATCAGGCACGGGACAGTTTCCTGGTAAGTCACTATATCTGGACAAGGACCCTATTTCGGTTAATCCCTATTTCTGACGCAGATATATTTCTTGTAGATCACTGAATCTGGGACGAGACAACTTCCTGATGAGTCACTATATCTGGACCGGGACCCTGTTTCGGTCATATATATCTGGACCGGGACCCTATTTCGGTTAATCCCTATTTCTGACGAAGATATTTTTCTTGTAGATCACTGAATTTGGGACGAGACAATTTCCTGATGAGTCACTATATCTGGACCGGGACCCTGTTTCGGTCATCCTTGTTTCTGACTCAGATATTTTTCGTGTAGATCACTGAATAAGGGACGGGACAGTTTCCTGGTAACTCACTATATCTAGACCGGGACCCTATTTCGGTTCATCCCTGTTTCTGACTCGGATATTTTTCTACCAGATTACTAAATCAGGGACGAGACAGTTTCCTGGTAAGTCACTATATCTGGACCGATTTTCTAGCAGATTACTGAATCAGGAACGGGACAGTTTCCTGGTAACTCACTATATCTGGACCGGGACCCTGTTTCGGTTCATCCCTATTTCTGACGCAGATATTTTTCTTGTAGATCACTGAATCTGGGACGAGACATTTTCCTGGAGAGTCACTATATCTGGACCGGGACCCTGTTTCGGTCATCCTTGTTTCTGACTCAGATATTTTTCGTGTAGATCACTGAATCAGGGACGGGACAGTTTCCTGGTAAGTCACTATATCTGGACCGGGACCCTGTTTCGGTTAATCCCTATTTCTGACGCAGATATTTTTCTTGTAGATCACTGAATCTGGGACGAGACAGTTTCCTGATGAGTCACTATATATGGACCGGGACCCTGTTTCGGTCATCCTTTTTTTCTAACTCAGATATTTTTCGTGTAGATCACTGAATCAGGGACTGGACAGTTTCCTGGTAACTCACTATATCTGGACCGGGACCCTGTTTCGGTTCATCCAAGTTTCTGACTCAGATATTTTTCGTGTAGATCACTGAATCAAGGACGGGACAGTTTCCTGGTACGTCACTATATCTAGACCGGGACCCTATTTCGGTTCATCCCTGTTTCTGACTCGGATATTTTTCTACCAGATTACTAAATAAGGGACGGGACAGTTTCCTGGTAAGTCACTATATCGGACCGGGACCCTGTTTCGGTTCATCCCTATTTCTGACGCAGATATTTTTCTTGTAGATCACTGAATCTGGGACGAGACAGTTTCCTGATGAGTCACTATATATGGACCGGGACCCTGTTTCGGTCATCCTTTTTTTCTGACTCAGATATTTTTCGTGTAGATCACTGAATCAGGGACTAGACAGTTTCCTGGTAACTCACTATATCTGGACCGGGACCCTGTTTCGATTCATCCAAGTTTCTGACTCAGATATTTTTCGTGTAGATCACTGAATCAAGGACGGGACAGTTTCCTGGTATGTCACTATATCTAGACCGGGACCCTATTTCGGTTCATCCCTGTTTCTGACTCGGATATTTTTCTACCAGATTACTGAATCAGGGACGGGACAGTTTCCTGGTAAGTCACTATATCTGGACCGGGACCCTGTTTCGGTTCATCCCTATTTCTGACGCAGATATTTTCCTTGTAGATCACTGAATCTGGGACGAGACATTTTCCTGGAGAGTCACTATATCTGGACCGGGACCCTGTTTCGGTCATCCTTGTTTCTGACTCAGATATTTTTCGTGTAGATCACTGAATCAGGGACGGGACAGTTTCCTGGTAAGTCACTATATCTGGACCGGGACCCTGTTTCGGTTAATCCCTATTTCTGACGCAGATATTTTTCTTGTAGATCACTGAATCTGGGACGAGACAGTTTCCTGGAGAGTCACTATATCTGGACCGGGACCCTGTTTCGGTCATCCTTGTTTCTGACTCAGATATTTTTCGTGTAGATCACTGAATCAGGGACGGGACAGTTTCCTGGTAAGTCACTATATCTGGACCGGGACCCTGTTTCGGTTAATCCCTATTTCTGACGCAGATATTTTTCTTGTAGATCACTGAATCTGGGACGAGACAGTTTCCTGGAGAGTCACTATATCTGGACCGGGACCCTGTTTCGGTCATCCTTGTTTCTGACTCAGATATTTTTCGTGTAGATCACTGAATCAGGGACGGGACAGTTTCCTGGTAAGTCACTATATCTGGACCGGGACCCTGTTTCGGTTAATCCCTATTTCTGACGCAGATATTTTTCTTGTAGATCACTGAATCTGGGACGAGACAGTTTCCTGGAGAGTCACTATATCTGGACCGGGACCCTGTTTCGGTCATCCTTGTTTCTGACTCAGATATTTTTCGTGTAGATCACTGAATCAGGGACGGGACAGTTTCCTGGTAAGTCACTATATCTGGACCGGGACCCTGTTTCGGTTAATCCCTATTTCTGACGCAGATATTTTTCTTGTAGATCACTGAATCTGGGACGAGACAGTTTCCTGGAGAGTCACTATATCTGGACCGGGACCCTGTTTCGGTCATCCTTGTTTCTGACTCAGATATTTTTCGTGTAGATCACTGAATCAGGGACGGGACAGTTTCCTGGTAAGTCACTATATCTGGACCGGGACCCTGTTTCGGTTAATCCCTATTTCTGACGCAGATATTTTTCTTGTAGATCACTGAATCTGGGACGAGACAGTTTCCTGGAGAGTCACTATATCTGGACCGGGACCCTGTTTCGGTCATCCTTGTTTCTGACTCAGATATTTTTCGTGTAGATCACTGAATCAGGGACGGGACAGTTTCCTGGTAAGTCACTATATCTGGACCGGGACCCTGTTTCGGTTAATCCCTATTTCTGACGCAGATATTTTTCTTGTAGATCACTGAATCTGGGACGAGACAGTTTCCTGGAGAGTCACTATATCTGGACCGGGACCCTGTTTCGGTCATCCTTGTTTCTGACTCAGATATTTTTCGTGTAGATCACTGAATCAGGGACGGGACAGTTTCCTGGTAAGTCACTATATCTGGACCGGGACCCTGTTTCGGTTAATCCCTATTTCTGACGCAGATATTTTTCTTGTAGATCACTGAATCTGGGACGAGACAGTTTCCTGGAGAGTCACTATATCTGGACCGGGACCCTGTTTCGGTCATCCTTGTTTCTGACTCAGATATTTTTCGTGTAGATCACTGAATCAGGGACGGGACAGTTTCCTGGTAAGTCACTATATCTGGACCGGGACCCTGTTTCGGTTAATCCCTATTTCTGACGCAGATATTTTTCTTGTAGATCACTGAATCTGGGACGAGACAGTTTCCTGGAGAGTCACTATATCTGGACCGGGACCCTGTTTCGGTCATCCTTGTTTCTGACTCAGATATTTTTCGTGTAGATCACTGAATCAGGGACGGGACAGTTTCCTGGTAAGTCACTATATCTGGACCGGGACCCTGTTTCGGTTAATCCCTATTTCTGACGCAGATATTTTTCTTGTAGATCACTGAATCTGGGACGAGACAGTTTCCTGGAGAGTCACTATATCTGGACCGGGACCCTGTTTCGGTCATCCTTGTTTCTGACTCAGATATTTTTCGTGTAGATCACTGAATCAGGGACGGGACAGTTTCCTGGTAAGTCACTATATCTGGACCGGGACCCTGTTTCGGTTAATCCCTATTTCTGACGCAGATATTTTTCTTGTAGATCACTGAATCTGGGACGAGACAGTTTCCTGGAGAGTCACTATATCTGGACCGGGACCCTGTTTCGGTCATCCTTGTTTCTGACTCAGATATTTTTCGTGTAGATCACTGAATCAGGGACGGGACAGTTTCCTGGTAAGTCACTATATCTGGACCGGGACCCTGTTTCGGTTAATCCCTATTTCTGACGCAGATATTTTTCTTGTAGATCACTGAATCTGGGACGAGACAGTTTCCTGGAGAGTCACTATATCTGGACCGGGACCCTGTTTCGGTCATCCTTGTTTCTGACTCAGATATTTTTCGTGTAGATCACTGAATCAGGGACGGGACAGTTTCCTGGTAAGTCACTATATCTGGACCGGGACCCTGTTTCGGTTAATCCCTATTTCTGACGCAGATATTTTTCTTGTAGATCACTGAATCTGGGACGAGACAGTTTCCTGGAGAGTCACTATATCTGGACCGGGACCCTGTTTCGGTCATCCTTGTTTCTGACTCAGATATTTTTCGTGTAGATCACTGAATCAGGGACGGGACAGTTTCCTGGTAAGTCACTATATCTGGACCGGGACCCTGTTTCGGTTAATCCCTATTTCTGACGCAGATATTTTTCTTGTAGATCACTGAATCTGGGACGAGACAGTTTCCTGGAGAGTCACTATATCTGGACCGGGACCCTGTTTCGGTCATCCTTGTTTCTGACTCAGATATTTTTCGTGTAGATCACTGAATCAGGGACGGGACAGTTTCCTGGTAAGTCACTATATCTGGACCGGGACCCTGTTTCGGTTAATCCCTATTTCTGACGCAGATATTTTTCTTGTAGATCACTGAATCTGGGACGAGACAGTTTCCTGGAGAGTCACTATATCTGGACCGGGACCCTGTTTCGGTCATCCTTGTTTCTGACTCAGATATTTTTCGTGTAGATCACTGAATCAGGGACGGGACAGTTTCCTGGTAAGTCACTATATCTGGACCGGGACCCTGTTTCGGTTAATCCCTATTTCTGACGCAGATATTTTTCTTGTAGATCACTGAATCTGGGACGAGACAGTTTCCTGGAGAGTCACTATATCTGGACCGGGACCCTGTTTCGGTCATCCTTGTTTCTGACTCAGATATTTTTCGTGTAGATCACTGAATCAGGGACGGGACAGTTTCCTGGTAAGTCACTATATCTGGACCGGGACCCTGTTTCGGTTAATCCCTATTTCTGACGCAGATATTTTTCTTGTAGATCACTGAATCTGGGACGAGACAGTTTCCTGGAGAGTCACTATATCTGGACCGGGACCCTGTTTCGGTCATCCTTGTTTCTGACTCAGATATTTTTCGTGTAGATCACTGAATCAGGGACGGGACAGTTTCCTGGTAAGTCACTATATCTGGACCGGGACCCTGTTTCGGTTAATCCCTATTTCTGACGCAGATATTTTTCTTGTAGATCACTGAATCTGGGACGAGACAGTTTCCTGGAGAGTCACTATATCTGGACCGGGACCCTGTTTCGGTCATCCTTGTTTCTGACTCAGATATTTTTCGTGTAGATCACTGAATCAGGGACGGGACAGTTTCCTGGTAAGTCACTATATCTGGACCGGGACCCTGTTTCGGTTAATCCCTATTTCTGACGCAGATATTTTTCTTGTAGATCACTGAATCTGGGACGAGACATTTTCCTGGATAGTCACTATATCTGGACCGGGGCCCTGTTTCGGTCATACTTCTTTCTGACTAAGATATTTTTCGTGTAGATCTCTAAATCAGGGACGGGACAGTTTCCTGGTAAGTCACTATATCTGGACCGGGACCCTGTTTCGGTTCATCCAAGTTTCTGACTCAGATATTTTTCGTGTAGATCACTGAATCAAGGACGAGACAGTTTCCTGGTAAGTCACTATATCTGGACCGGGACCCAGTTTCGGTTCATCCCTGTTTCTAACTCGGAAATTTTTCTTGCACATCACTGAATCAGGGACGAGACAGTTTCTTGGTGAGTCACTATATCTGTTCCGGGACCTTGTTTCGGTTCATCCCTGTTTTTGACTCAGATATTTTTCTTGTAGATCAATGAATCAGGGACGAGACAGTTTCCTGGTAAGTCCCTATATCTGGACCGGGACCCTCCTCCGGTTCATCCCTGTTTCTGTCTCAGATATTTTTCGTGTAGATCAATATCTGGACCGGGACCCTCTTCCGGTTCATCCCTGTTTCTGTCTCAAATATTTTTCGTGTAGATCACTGTATCAGGGACGGGAAAGTTTCCTGGTAAGTCACTATATCTGGACCGGGACCCTGTTTCGGTTGATCCCTGTTTCTGACCCGTATAATTTTTCTTACAGATCACTGTATCAGGGACGAGACAGTTTCTGGTGAGTCACTATATGTGTTTCGGGACCCTGTTTCGGTTCATCCCTGTTTCTGACTCAGATATTTTTCGTGTAGAACACTGAATCAGGGACGGGACAGTTTCCTGGAGAGTCACTATATCTGGACCGGGACCCTTTTTCGGTTCATCCTTGTTTCTGACTAGGATATTTTTCGTGCAGATCACTGAATCTGGGACGGGACAGTTGCCTAGTAAGTGACTATATCTGGACCGGGACCCCGTTTCGGTTCATCCAAGCTTCTGACTCAAATATTTTTCGTGTAAATCACTGAATCAGGGACGGGATAGTTTCCTGGTAAGTCACTATATCTGGACCGGGACCCTGTTTCGGATAATCCCTATTTCTGACGCAGATATTTTTCTTGTAGATTACTGAATCTGGGACGAGATAGTTTCCTTATGAGTCACTATATCTGGACCGGGACGCTGTTTCGGTCATCCTTGTAATCTGGGACGGGACAGTTGCCTGGTAAGTCACTATATCTGGACCGGGACCCTGTCTCGGTTAATCCCTATTTCTGACGCAGATATTTTTCTTGTAGATCACTGAATCTGGGACGAGACAGTTTCCTGATGAGTCACTATATCTGGACCGAGACCTGTTTCAGTCATCCTTGTTTCTGACTCAGATATTTTTCGTGTAGATCACTGAATCAGGGACAGGACAGTTTCCTGGTAAGTCACTATATCTGGACCGGGACCCTGTTTCGGTTCATCCAAGCTTCTAACTCAAATATTTTTCGTGTAGATCACTGAATCAGGGACGGGATAGTTTCCTGGAAACTCACTATATCTGGACCGGGACCCTGTTTGGGTTAATCCCTATTTCTGACGCAGATATTTTTCTTGTAGATCACTGAATCTGGGACGAGACAGTTTCCTGGTGAGTCACTATATCTGGACCGGGACCCTGTTTCGGTCATCCTTGTTTCTGACTCAGATATTTTTCGTGTAGATCACTGAATCAGGGACGGGTCAGTTTCCTGGTAAGTCACTATCTCTGGACCGGGTCCCTGTTTCGGTTAATCCCTATTTCTGACGGAGATATTTTTCTTGTAGATCACTGAATCTGGGACGAGACAGTTTCCTGATGAGTCACTATATCTGGACCGGGACCCTGTTTCGGTCATCCTTGTTTCTGACTCAGATATTTTTCGTGTAGATCACTGAATCAGGGACAGGACAGTTTCCTGGTAAGTCACTATATCTGGACCGGGACCCTGTTTCGGTTCATCAAAGTTTCTGACTCAAATATTTTTTGTGTAGATCACTGAATCAAGGACGGGACAGTTTCCTGGTAAGTCACTATGTCTAGACCGGGACCCTATTTCAGTTCATCCCTGTTTCTGACTCGGATATTTATCTAGCAGATTACTGAATCAGGCACGGGACAGTTTCCTGGTAAGTCACTATATCTGGACAAGGACCCTGTTTCGGTTCATCCCTATTTCTGACGCAGATATTTTTCTTGTAGATCACTGAATCTGGGACGAGACAGTTTCCTGGAGAGTCACTATATCTGGACCGGGACCCTGTTTCGGTCATCCTTGTTTCTGACTCAGATATTTTTCGTGTAGATCACTGAATCAGGGACGGGACAGTTTCCTGGTAAGTCACTATATCTGGACCGGGACCCTGTTTCGGTTAATCCCTATTTCTGACGCAGATATTTTTCTTGTAGATCACTGAATCTGGGACGAGACAGTTTCCTGGAGAGTCACTATATCTGGACCGGGACCCTGTTTCGGTCATCCTTGTTTCTGACTCAGATATTTTTCGTGTAGATCACTGAATCAGGGACGGGACAGTTTCCTGGTAAGTCACTATATCTGGACCGGGACCCTGTTTCGGTTAATCCCTATTTCTGACGCAGATATTTTTCTTGTAGATCACTGAATCTGGGACGAGACAGTTTCCTGGAGAGTCACTATATCTGGACCGGGACCCTGTTTCGGTCATCCTTGTTTCTGACTCAGATATTTTTCGTGTAGATCACTGAATCAGGGACGGGACAGTTTCCTGGTAAGTCACTATATCTGGACCGGGACCCTGTTTCGGTTAATCCCTATTTCTGACGCAGATATTTTTCTTGTAGATCACTGAATCTGGGACGAGACAGTTTCCTGGAGAGTCACTATATCTGGACCGGGACCCTGTTTCGGTCATCCTTGTTTCTGACTCAGATATTTTTCGTGTAGATCACTGAATCAGGGACGGGACAGTTTCCTGGTAAGTCACTATATCTGGACCGGGACCCTGTTTCGGTTAATCCCTATTTCTGACGCAGATATTTTTCTTGTAGATCACTGAATCTGGGACGAGACAGTTTCCTGGAGAGTCACTATATCTGGACCGGGACCCTGTTTCGGTCATCCTTGTTTCTGACTCAGATATTTTTCGTGTAGATCACTGAATCAGGGACGGGACAGTTTCCTGGTAAGTCACTATATCTGGACCGGGACCCTGTTTCGGTTAATCCCTATTTCTGACGCAGATATTTTTCTTGTAGATCACTGAATCTGGGACGAGACAGTTTCCTGGAGAGTCACTATATCTGGACCGGGACCCTGTTTCGGTCATCCTTGTTTCTGACTCAGATATTTTTCGTGTAGATCACTGAATCAGGGACGGGACAGTTTCCTGGTAAGTCACTATATCTGGACCGGGACCCTGTTTCGGTTAATCCCTATTTCTGACGCAGATATTTTTCTTGTAGATCACTGAATCTGGGACGAGACAGTTTCCTGGAGAGTCACTATATCTGGACCGGGACCCTGTTTCGGTCATCCTTGTTTCTGACTCAGATATTTTTCGTGTAGATCACTGAATCAGGGACGGGACAGTTTCCTGGTAAGTCACTATATCTGGACCGGGACCCTGTTTCGGTTAATCCCTATTTCTGACGCAGATATTTTTCTTGTAGATCACTGAATCTGGGACGAGACAGTTTCCTGGAGAGTCACTATATCTGGACCGGGACCCTGTTTCGGTCATCCTTGTTTCTGACTCAGATATTTTTCGTGTAGATCACTGAATCAGGGACGGGACAGTTTCCTGGTAAGTCACTATATCTGGACCGGGACCCTGTTTCGGTTAATCCCTATTTCTGACGCAGATATTTTTCTTGTAGATCACTGAATCTGGGACGAGACAGTTTCCTGGAGAGTCACTATATCTGGACCGGGACCCTGTTTCGGTCATCCTTGTTTCTGACTCAGATATTTTTCGTGTAGATCACTGAATCAGGGACGGGACAGTTTCCTGGTAAGTCACTATATCTGGACCGGGACCCTGTTTCGGTTAATCCCTATTTCTGACGCAGATATTTTTCTTGTAGATCACTGAATCTGGGACGAGACAGTTTCCTGGAGAGTCACTATATCTGGACCGGGACCCTGTTTCGGTCATCCTTGTTTCTGACTCAGATATTTTTCGTGTAGATCACTGAATCAGGGACGGGACAGTTTCCTGGTAAGTCACTATATCTGGACCGGGACCCTGTTTCGGTTAATCCCTATTTCTGACGCAGATATTTTTCTTGTAGATCACTGAATCTGGGACGAGACAGTTTCCTGGAGAGTCACTATATCTGGACCGGGACCCTGTTTCGGTCATCCTTGTTTCTGACTCAGATATTTTTCGTGTAGATCACTGAATCAGGGACGGGACAGTTTCCTGGTAAGTCACTATATCTGGACCGGGACCCTGTTTCGGTTAATCCCTATTTCTGACGCAGATATTTTTCTTGTAGATCACTGAATCTGGGACGAGACAGTTTCCTGGAGAGTCACTATATCTGGACCGGGACCCTGTTTCGGTCATCCTTGTTTCTGACTCAGATATTTTTCGTGTAGATCACTGAATCAGGGACGGGACAGTTTCCTGGTAAGTCACTATATCTGGACCGGGACCCTGTTTCGGTTAATCCCTATTTCTGACGCAGATATTTTTCTTGTAGATCACTGAATCTGGGACGAGACAGTTTCCTGGAGAGTCACTATATCTGGACCGGGACCCTGTTTCGGTCATCCTTGTTTCTGACTCAGATATTTTTCGTGTAGATCACTGAATCAGGGACGGGACAGTTTCCTGGTAAGTCACTATATCTGGACCGGGACCCTGTTTCGGTTAATCCCTATTTCTGACGCAGATATTTTTCTTGTAGATCACTGAATCTGGGACGAGACAGTTTCCTGGAGAGTCACTATATCTGGACCGGGACCCTGTTTCGGTCATCCTTGTTTCTGACTCAGATATTTTTCGTGTAGATCACTGAATCAGGGACGGGACAGTTTCCTGGTAAGTCACTATATCTGGACCGGGACCCTGTTTCGGTTAATCCCTATTTCTGACGCAGATATTTTTCTTGTAGATCACTGAATCTGGGACGAGACAGTTTCCTGGAGAGTCACTATATCTGGACCGGGACCCTGTTTCGGTCATCCTTGTTTCTGACTCAGATATTTTTCGTGTAGATCACTGAATCAGGGACGGGACAGTTTCCTGGTAAGTCACTATATCTGGACCGGGACCCTGTTTCGGTTAATCCCTATTTCTGACGCAGATATTTTTCTTGTAGATCACTGAATCTGGGACGAGACAGTTTCCTGGAGAGTCACTATATCTGGACCGGGACCCTGTTTCGGTCATCCTTGTTTCTGACTCAGATATTTTTCGTGTAGATCACTGAATCAGGGACGGGACAGTTTCCTGGTAAGTCACTATATCTGGACCGGGACCCTGTTTCGGTTCATCCAAGTTTCTGACTCAGATATTTTTCGTGTAGATCACTGAATCAAGGACGGGACAGTTTCCTGGTAAGTCACTATATCTGGACCGGGACCCTATTTCGGTTCATCCCTGTTTCTGACTCGGATATTTTTCTAGCAGATCACTGAATCAGGGACGGGACAGTTTCCTGGTAAGTCACTATATCTGGACCGGGACCCTGTTTCGGTTCATCCCTATTTCTGACGCAGATATTTTTCTTGTAGATCACTGAATCTGGGACGAGACATTTTCCTGGAGAGTCACTATATCTGGACCGGGACCCTGTTTCGGTCATCCTTGTTTCTGACTCAGATATTTTTCGTGTAGATCTCTGAATCAGGGACGGGACAGTTTCCTGGTAAGTCACTACATATGGACCGGGACCCTGTTTCGGTTCATCCCAGTTTCTGACTCGTATAATTTTTCTTACAGATCACTGTATCAGGGACGAGACAGTTTCCTGGTGAGTCACTATATATGTTTCGGGACTGTGTTTCGGGACCCTGTTTCGGTTCATCCCTGTTTCTGACTCAGATATTTTTCGTGTAGATCACTAAATCAGGGACGGGACAGTTTCCTGGAGAGTCACTATCTCTGGACCGGGACCCTTTTTCGGTTCATCCTTTTTTTTGACTCGGATATTTTTCGTGTAGATCACTGAATCAGGGACGGGACAGTTTCCTGGTAAGTCACTATATCTGGACCGGGACCCTGTTTCGGTTAATCCAAGTTTCTGACTCAAATATTTTTCCTGTAGATCACTGAATCAGGGACGGGACAGTTTACTGGTAAGTCACTATATCTGCACCGGCACCCTGTTTGGGTTAATCCCTATTTCTGACGCAGATATTTTTCTTGTAGATCACTGAATCTGGGACGAGACAGTTTTCTGGTGAGTCACTATATCTGGACCGGGACCCTGTTTCGGTCGTCCTTGTTTCTGACTCAGATATTTTTCGTGTAGATCACTGAATCAGGGACGGGACAGTTTCCTGGTAAGTCACTATATCTGGACCGGGACCCTATTTCGGTTCATCCAAGTTTCTGACTCAGATATTTTTCGTGTAGATCACTAATCACGGACGGGACAGTTTCCTGGTAAGTCACTATATCTAGACCGGGACCCTATTTCGGTTCATCCCTGTTTCTGACTCGGTTATATTTCTGGCAGATTATTGAATCAGGGACGGGACAGTTTCCTGGTAAGTCACTATATCTGGACCGGGACCCTGTTTCGGTTCATCCCTATTTCTGACGCAGATATTTTTCTTGTAGATCACTGAATCTGGGACGAGAAATTTTCCTGGAGAGTCACTATATCTGGACCGGGACCCTGTTTCTGTCATCCTTGTTTCTGACTCAGATATTTTTCGTGTAGATCACTGAATCAAGGACGGGAGAGTTTCCTGGTAAGTCACTATATCTGGACCGGGATCCTATTTCGGTTCATCCTTGTTTCTGACTCGGATATTTTTCTAGCAGATCACTGAATCAGGGACGGGACAGTTTCCTTGTAAGTCACTATATGTGGATCGGGACCCTGTTTCGTTTCATCCCTATTTCTGACGCAGATATTATTCTAGTAGATCACTGAATCTGGGACGAGAAATTTTCCTGGAGAGTCACTACATCTGGACCGGGACCCTGTTTCTGTCATCCTTGTTTCTGACTCAGATATTTTTCGTGTAGATCACTGAATCAGGGACGGGACAGTTTCCTGCTAAGTCACTATATATGGCCCGGGACCCTGTTTCGGCCCATCCAAGTTTCTGACTCAGATATTTTTCGGGTACATCACTGAATCAAGGACGGGACAGTTTCCTGGTAAGTCACTATATCTGGACCGGGACCCTATTTCGGTTCATCCTTGTTTCTGACTCGGATATTTTTCTAGCAGATCACTGAATCAGGGACGGGACAGTTTCCTTGTAAGTCACTATATGTGGATCAGGACCCTGTTTCGTTTCATCCCTATTTCTGACGCAGATATTATTCTTGTAGATCACTGTATCTGGGACGCGACATTTTCCTGGAGAGTCACTATATCTGGACCTGGACCCTGTTTCCGTCATCCTTGTTTCTGACTCAGATATTTTTCGTGTAGATCTCTGAATCAGGGACGGGACAGTTTCCTGCTAAGTCACTATATATGGCCCGGGACCCTGTTTCGGCCCATCCAAGTTTCTGACTCAGATATTTTTCGTGTACATCACTGAATCAAGGACGGGACAGTTTCCTGGTAAGTCACTATATCTGGACCGGGACCCTATTTCGGTTCATCCTTGTTTCTGACTCGGATATTTTTCTAGCAGATCACTGAATCAGGGACGGGACAGTTTCCTTGTAAGTCACTATATGTGGATCAGGACCCTGTTTCGTTTCATCCCTATTTCTGACGCAGATATTATTCTTGTAGATCACTGAATCTGGGACGCGACATTTTCCTGGAGAGTCACTATATCTGGACCGGGACCCTGTTTCGGTCATCCTTGTTTCTGACTCAGATATTTTTCGTGTAGATCTCTGAATCAGGGACGGGACAGTTTCCTGGTAAGTCACTATATATGGACCGGGACCCTGTTTCGGTTCATCCAAGTTTCTGACTAAGATATTTTTCTTGTAGATCACTGTATCAAGTACGAGATAGTTTCCTGGTAAGTCACTATATCTGGACCGGGACCCAGTTTCGGTTCATTCCTGTTTCTAAATCAGAAATTTTTCTTGCACATCACTGAATCAGGGACGAGACAGTTTCTTGGTGAGTCACTATATCTGTTCCGGGACCTTGTTTCGGTTCATCCCTGTTTCTGACTCAGATATTTTTCTTGTAGATCACTGAATCAGGGACGGGACAGTTTCCTGGTAAGTCCCTATATCTGGACCGGGACCCTGTTCCGGTTCATCCCTGTTTCTGTCTCAGATATTTTTCGTGTAGATCACTGAATCAGGGACGGGAAAGTTTCCTGGTAAGTCACTATATCTGGACCGGGACCCTGTTTCGGTTCATCCCTGTTTCTGACTCGTATAATTTTTCTTACAGATCACTGTATCAGGGACGAGACAGTTTCCTGGTGAGTCACTATATGTGTTTCGGGAACCTGTTTCGGTTCATTCCTTTTTCTGACTCAGATATTTTTCGTGTAGATCACTGAATAAGGGACGGAGGTGAGTCACTATATGTGTTTCGGGACCCTGTTTCGGTTCATCCCTGCTTCTGACTCAGATATTTTTCGTGTAGAACACCGAATCAGGGACGGGACAGTTACCTGGATAGTCACTATATCTGGACCGGGACCCTTTTTCGGTTCATCCTTATTTCTGACTCGGATATTTTTCGTGTAGATCATTGAATCAAGGACGGGACAGTTTCCTGGTAAGTCACTATATCTGGACCGGGACCCTGTTTCGGTTCATCCAAGTTTCTGACTCAAATATTTTTCGTGTAGATCACTGAATCAGGGACGGGATAGTTTCCTGGTAAGTCACTATATCTGGACCGGGACCCTGTTTGGGTTAAGGCCTATTTCTGACGCAGATATTTTTCGTGTAGATCATTGAATCAAGGACGGGACAGTTTCCTGGTAAGTCACTATATCTGGACCGGGACCCTGTTTCGGTTCATCCATGCTTCTGACTCAAATATTTTTCGTGTAGATCACTGAATCAGGGACGGGACAGTTTCCTGGTAAGTCACTATATTTGGACATTTCGGTTCATCCCTGTTTCTAACTCGGAAATTTTTCTTGCACATCACTGAATCAGGGATGAGACAGTTTCTTGTTGAGTAACTATATCTGTTCCGGGACCTTGTTTCGGTTCATCCCTGTTTTTGACTCATATATTTTTCTTGTAGATCACTGAATCAGGGACGGGACAGTTTCCTGGTAAGTCCCTATATCTGGACCGGGACCCTGTTCCGGTTCATCCCTGTTTCTGACTCAGATATTTTTCGTGTAGATCACTGAATCAGGGACGTGACAGTTTCCTGGATAGTCATTATCTCTGGACCGGGACCCTGTTTCGGTTAATCCCTATTTCTGACGCAGATNCTGACTCGTATAATTTTTCTTGCAGATCACTGTATCAGGGACGAGACTGTTTGCTTGTGAGTCACTATATCTGTTTCGGGACCCTATTTCGGTTCATCCCTGTTTCTGACTCAGATATTTTTCGTGTAGACCACTGAATCAGGGACGGGACAGTTTCCTGGAGAGTCACTATATCTGGACCGGGACCCTTTTTCGGTTCATCCTTGTTTCTGACACGAATATTTTTCCTGTAGATCACTGAATCAGGGACGAGACAGTTTCCTGGTAAGTCACTATATCTGGACCGGGACCCTGTTTCGGTTCATCCCTGTTTCTGACTCGGATATTTTTCTTTCAGATCACTGAATCAGGGACGAGACAGTTTCCTGGTAAGTCACTATATCTTTTCCGGGACCCTGTTTCGGTTCATCCCTGTTTCTGACTCAGATATTTTTCTTGTAGATCACTGAATCTGGGACGAGAAAGTTTCCAGGAAAGTCACTATATCTGGACCGGAACCCTGTTTCGGTTCATCCTTGTTTCTGACTCAGATATTTTTCATGTAGATCACTGAATCAGGGACCAGACAGTTTCCTGGTAAGTCATTATATCTAGACCGGGACCCAGTTTCGGTTCATCCCTGATTCTAACTCGGAAATTTTTCTTGCAGATCACTGAATCAGGGACGAGACAGTTTCCATGTAAGTCACTATATCTGTTCCGGGACCTTGTTTCGGTTCATCCCTGTTTCTGACTCAGATATTTTTCTTGTAAATTACTGAATCAGGGACGGGACAGTTTCCTGGTAAGTCCCTATATCTGGACCGGGACCCTGTTCCGGTTCATCCCTGTTTCTGTCTCAGATAATTTTGGTGTAGATCACTGAATCAGGGACGGGAAAGTTTCCTGGTAAGTCACTATATCTAGACCGGGACCCTGTTTCGGTTCTTCCCTGTTTCTGACTCGTATAATTTTTCTTGCACCCTGTTTCGGTTCATCCCTGTTTCTGACTCAGATATTTTTTCGTGTTGATCACTGAATCAGGGACGGGACAGTTTCCTGGAGAGTCACTATATCTGGACCGGGACCCTTTTTCGGTTCATCCTTGTTTCTGACTCGGATATTTTTCGTGTAGATCACTGAATCAGGGACGGGACAGTTTCCTTGTAAGTCACTATATCTGGACCGGGACCCTGTTTCGGTTCATCCAAGTTTCTGACTCAAATATTTTTCGTGTAGATCACTAAATCAGGGACGGGACAATTTCTTGGTAAGTCACTATATCTGGACCGAGACCCTGTTTCGGTTCATCCCTATTTCTGACGCAGATATTTTTCTTGTAGATCACTTAATCTGGGACGAGACAGTTTCCTTGAGAGTCACTATATATGGAACGGAACCCTGTTTCGGACATCCTTGTTTCTGACTCAGATATTTTTTGTGTAGATCACTGAATCTGGGACGAGACAGTTTCCTGGAAAGTCACTATATCTGGACCGGGACCTTGTTTCGGTTCATCGTTGTTTCTGACTCAGATACTTTTCGTGTAGCTCACTGAATCAGGGACGAGACAGTTTCCTGGTAAGTCACTATATCTGGACCAGGACCCAGTTTCGGTTCATCCGTGTTTCTAACTCGGAAATTTTTCCTGCAGATCACTGAATCAGGGACGAGACAGTTTCCTGGTGAGTCACTATATCTGTTCCGGGTCCTTGTTTCGGTTCATCTCTGTTTCTGACTCAGATGTTTTTCTTGTAGATCACTGAATCAGGGACGGGATAGTTTCCTGGTAAGTCCCTATATCTGGACCGGGACCCTGTTGCGGTTCATCCCTGTTTCTGTCTCAGATATTTTTCGTGTAAATCACTGAATCAGGGACGGGAAAGTTTCCTGGTAAGTCACTATATCTGGACCGGGACCCTATTTCGGTTCATCCCTGTTTCTGACTCGGATATTTTTCTAGCAGATCACTGAATCAGGGACGAGACATTTTCCTGGTGAGTCACTATTTCTGTTCCGGGGCCCTGTTTCGATTCATCCCTGTTTTTGACTCATATATTTTTCGTGTATATCACTGAATCAAGGACGGGACAATTTCCTGGTAATTCACTATATCTGGACCGGGACCCAGTTTCGGTTCATCCCTGTTTCTGACTCGGATATTTTTCTTGCAGATCACTGAATCAGGGACGAGACAGTTTCCTGGAAAGTCACTATATCTGGACCGGGACCTTGTTTCGGTTCATCGTTGTTTCTGACTCAGATATTTTTCGTGTAGGTCACTGAATCAGGAACGAGACAGTTTCCTGGTAAGTCACTATATCTGGACCAGGACCCAGTTTCGGTTCATCCTTGTTTCTAACGCGCAAATTTTTCTTGCAGATCACTGAATCAGGGACGAGACAGTTTCCTGGTGAGTCACTATATCTGTTCCGGGACCTTGTTTCGGTTCATCTCTGTTTCTGACTCAGATATTTTTCTTGTAGATCACTGAATCAGGGACGGGATAGTTTCCTGCTAAGTCCCTATATCTGGACCGGGACCCTGTTGCGGTTCATCCCTATTTCTGTCTCAGATATTTTTCGTGTAGATCACTGAATCAGAGACGGGAAAGTTTCCTGGTAAGTCACTATATCTGGACCGGGACCCTGTTTCGGTTCATCCCTGTTTCTGACTCAGATATTTTTCTTGTAGATCACTGAATCAGGGATGGGACAGTTTCCTTGTAAGTCACTATGTCTGGACCGGGACCCTGTTTCGGTTCATCCCCGTTTCTGTCTCGGATATTTTTCTTTCAGATCACTGAATCAGGGACGAGACAGTTTCCTGGTAAGTCACTATATCTTTTCCGGGACCCTGTTTCGGTTCATCCCTGTTTTTGACTCAGATATTTTTCTTGTAGATCACTGAATGTGGGACGAGACAGTTTCTTGGAAAGTCACTATATCTGGACCGGGACCCTGTTTCGGTTCATCCTTGTTTCTGACTTAGATATTTTTCGTGCAGATCACTGAATCAGGGACGAGACAGTTTCCTGGTAAGTCACTATATCTGGACCGGAACCCTGTTTCGGTTCATCCTTGTTTCTGACTCAGATATTTTTCATGTAGATCACTGAATCAGGGACCAGACAGTTTCCTGGTAAGTCATTATATCTGGACCGGGACCCAGTTTCGGTTCATCCCTGTTTCTGACTCGGATATTTTTCTTTCAGATCACTGAATCAGGGACGAGACAGTTTCCTGGTAAGTCACTATATCTTTTCCGGGACCCTGTTTCGGTTCATCCCTGTTTCTGACTCAGATATTTTTCTTGTAGATCACTGAATCTGGGACGAGACAGTTTCCTGGAAAGTCACTATATCTGGACCGGGACCTTGTTTCGGTTCATCGTTGTTTCTGACTCAGATATTTTTCGTGTAAGTCATTGAATCAGGGACGAGACAGTTTCCTGGTAAGTCATTATATCTGGACCAGGACCCAGTTTCGGTTCATCCGTGTTTCTAACTCGGAAATTTTTCTTGCAGATCACTGAATCAGGGACGAGACAGTTTCCTGGTGAGTCACTATATCTGTTCTGGGAACTTGTTTCGGTTCATCTCTGTTTCTGACTCAGATGTTTTTCTTGTAGATCACTGAATGAGGGACGGGATAGTTTCCTGGTAAGTCCCTATATCTGGACCGGGACCCTGTTGCGGTTCATCCCTTTTTCTGTCTCAGATATTTTTCGTGTAGATCACTGAATCACGGATGGGAAAGTTTCCTGGTAAGTCACTATATCTGGACCGGGACCCTATTTCGGTTCATCCCTGTTTCTGACTCGGATATTTTTCTAGCAGATCACTGAATCAGGGACGAGACATTTTCCTGGTGAGTCACTATTTCTGTTCCGGGGCCCTGTTTCAATTCATCCCTGTTTTTGACTCATATATTTTTCGTGTATATCACTGAATCAAGGACGGGACAGTTTCCTGGTAATTCACTATATCTGGACCGGGACCCAGTTTCGGTTCATCCCTGTTTCTGACTCGGATATTTTTCTTGCAGATCACTGAATCAGGGACGAGACAATTTCCTGGTGAGTCACTATATCTGTTCCGGGACCCTGTTTCGGTTCTTCCCTGTTTCTGACTCAGATATTTTTCGTGTAGATCACTGAATCAATGACGGGACAGTTTCCTGGTAAGTCATTATATCTGGACCGGGACCCTATTTCGGTTCATCCCTGTTTCTGACTCGGATATTTGTCTTTCAGATCACTGAATCAGGGACGAGACAGTTTCCAGGTAAGTCACTATATCTTATCCGGGACCCTGTTTCGGTTCATCTCTGTTTCTGAATCAGATATTTTTCTTGTAGATCACTGAATCTGGGACGAGACAGTTTCCTGGAAAGTCACTATATCTGGACCGAGACCCTGTTTCGGTTCATCCCTATTTCTGACGCAGATATTTTTCTTGTAGATCACTGAATCTGGGACGAGACATTTTCCTTGAGAGTCACTATATCTGGAACGGAACCCTGTTTCGGTCATCCTTGTTTCTGACTCAGATATTTTTCGTGTAGATCACTGAATCAGGGACGGGACAGTTTCCTGGAGAGTCACTATATCTGGAC
>QAOA01004319.1:100533-137997 GCA_003255065.1 Cercis canadensis
GGTTCAACAAGGGACTAAATGAATTAAGCAAACATTCAAGTCCAGTTTAACCTAAGTCCTGAATCCAGCCAAGGTAATTAATCCGTCCAAGCTTAGAACCATTAATTAACCATACAATCCTCTTTTATCACATGCAAACAGAATATGAACACATGAATAATCCAATCCGAATTAAGCAATTCAAACAGAATATTTCAGAGGATTGAAAGAACTTTGATTAACAACTAAAATGAAGAACAACAACTCATAATCTCAAAATCAATAATCAGAATAGCAAAACCTGGATTGATATGATGGATTAGGCCTCCATGAACAAGAGGAGCTGAGTTCTTACAAAATATCTAAGAGAAAACTTAGAGACTAAGGAAAGACTAGAAAGCTGTCTAAAATATCTAAAGACTTGACTTCAATTTCGGCTGCCCCCCTCTTGCTGATATAGACCTCCAATTTTACATGCACACCCAAATTGCCCTTAGGGCACACTTGTTCCCATGGGCCTTAGCTTCAATTGGGCTTTGGTTTGGGCCCATTTGGACTTGTCATGAGGAAGTTAGGCCCATTTAAGTGGCAGAAGGTGTCTGGAACCGTCAGCTAACTTGCACAGCAAATAAGACCATCTTCCACATAAAATATGGTGAACCGGTCTTCATATAAATTGAAGCTCTGTCTGTTAGCTTTCCAATGGTACCAGTTTCATGTCCATATGACATGTACAACTCAAGTTATGACCCAAATACTGCATGTAGGTCAGGATCCTGCGACAGCATGTCTTCTCTGGATTCCAGGCTGCATATGACCTTCTGAACGTCCGAATTAGCTTTGGAGCCCTGAAAGAAAGTTGTAGAAAATTATCTCAGCTTTCCAAAAAAGTATGACTCGGAATTTTTAGACATCCAGAACTCAAGATATGCCTGAAACACAGAGACAGCATATAATGCCCAGTATTGCTGGAAATTGCAATTAAGCATAAATGGATCCAAAGTCATGAAATGAGGTCTAAGTCTATGCAATTCAGCCCAAAAGAGGTTTAAAAGACTAAGTATGAGGAATAACTATTATATAAAAAGTGTGCTCATCAGTCACTATATGTGTTTCCGGACCCTGTTTCGGTTCATCCCTGTTTCTGACTCAGATATTTTTCGTGTAGATCACTGAATCAGGGACGAGACAGTTTCCTGCAGAGTCACTATATCTGGACCGGGACCCTTTTTCGGTTCATCCTTGTTTCTGACTCGGATATTTTTCGTGTAGATCACTGAATCAGGGACGGGACAGTTTCCTGGTAAGTCACTATATCTGGACCGGGACGCTGTTTCGGTTAATCCCTAATTCTGACACAGATATTTTTCTTGTAGATCACCGAATCTGGGACGAGACAGTTTCCTGGAGAGTCACTATATCTGGACTTGAATCAGGGACGGAACAGTTTCCTGGTAAGTCACTATATCTGGACCGGGACCCTGTTTCGGTCCATCTCTGTTTCTGTCCCAGATATTTTTCGTGTAGATCACTGAATCAGGGACGGGAAAGTTTCCTGGTAAGTCACTATATGTGTTTCGGGACCCTGTTTCGGTTCATCCCTGTTTCTGACTCAGATATTTTTCTTGTAGATTACTAAATCAGGGACGGGACAGTTTCCTGGAGAGTCACAATATCTGGATCGGGACCCTTTTTCGGTTCATCCTTGTTTCTGACTCAGATATTTTTCGTGTAGATCACTGAATCAGGGACGGGACAGTTTCCTGGTAAGTCACTATATCTGGACCGGGACCCTGTTTCGGTTAATCCCTATTTCTGACGCAGATATTTTTCTTATAGATCACTGAATCTGGGACGAGACAGTTTCCTGGTGAGTCACTATATCTGGACCGGGACCCTGTTTCGGTCATCCTTGTTTCTGACTCACATATTTTTCGTGAAGATCACTGAATCAGGGACGGGACAGCTTCCTGGTAGGTCACTATATCTGGAACGGGACCCTGTTTCGGTTCATCCAACTTCTGACTCAGATATTTTTCGTGTAGATCACTGAATCAAGGACGGGACAGTTTCCTGGTAAGTCACTATATCTAGACCGGGACCCTATTTCGGTTCATCCCTGTATTTGACTCGGATATTTTTCTAGCAGATTACTGAATCAGGGACGGAACAATTTCCTGGTAAGTCAATATATCTGGACCGGGACCCTATTTCGGCTCATCCCTGTTTCTGACACGGATACTTTTCGTGTAGATCACTGAATCCGGGACGGGACAGTTTCCTGGTAAGTCTCTATATCTGGACCGGGACCCTGTTTCCGTTCATCCCTATTTCTGACGCAGATATTTTTCGTGTAGATCACTGAATCAAAGACAGGACAGTTTCCTGGTAAGTCACTATATCTAGACCGGGACCCTATTTCGGTTCATCCCAGTTTCTTACTCGGTTATTTTTCTATCAGATTACTGAATCAGGGACGGGACAGTTTCCTGGTAAGTCACTATATCTGGACCGGGACCCTGTTTCGGTTCATCCCTATTTCTGACGCAGATATTTTTCTTGTAGATCACTGAATCTGGGACGAGACATTTTCCTGGAGAGTCACTATATCTGGACCGGGACCCTGTTTCGGTCATCCTTGTTTCTGACTCAGATATTTTTCGTGTAGATCTCTGAATCAGGGACGGGACAGTTTCCTGGGAAGTCACCATATCTAGACCGGGACCCTGTTTCTGTTCATCCCTGTTTCTGTCTCGGATATTTTTCTAGCAGATCAATAAATCAGGGTTAGGACAGTTTCCTGGTAAGTCACTATATCTGGACCGGGACCCTGTTCCGGTTCATCCCTGTTTTTGTCTAAGATATTTTTCGCGTAGATCAAAGAATCAGGGACGGGAAAGTTTCCTGGTAAGTCACTATATCTGGACCGGGACCTTGTTTTGGTTCATCCCTGTTTCTGAGTCGTATAATTTTTCTTACAGATCACTGTATCAGGGACGAGACAGTTTCCTGGTGAGTCACTATATGTGTTTCGGGACCCTGTTTCGGTTCATCCCTGTTTCTGACTCAGATATTTTTCGTGTAGATCACTGAATCAGGGACGGGACAGTTTCCTGGAGAGTCACTATATCTGGACCGGGACCCTTTTTCGGTTCATCCTTGTTTCTGACTCGGATTTTTTTCGTGTAGATCACTGAATCAGGGACGGGACAGTTTCCTGGTAAGTCACTATATCTAGACCGGGACCCTGTTTCGGTTCATCCAAGTTTCTGACTCAAATATTTTTCGTGTAGATCACTGAATCAGGGACGAGACAGTTTCCTGGTAAGTCACTATATCTGGCCCGGGATCCTGTTTCGGTACATCCCTATTTCTGACGCAGATATTTTTCTTGTAGATCACTGAATCAGGGACGGGAAAGTTTCCTCGTAAGTAACTATATCTGGATCGGGACCCTGTTTCGGTTCATCCTTGTTTCTGACTCGTATAATTTTTCTTGCAAATCACTGTATCAGAGACGAGACAATTTCCTGGTGAGTCATTATATGTGTTTCGGGACCCTGTTTCGGTTCATCCCTGTTTCTGACTCAGATATTTTTCGTGTAGATTACTGAATCAGGGACGAGACAGTTTCCTGCAGAGTCACTATATCTGGACCGGGACCCTTTTTCGGTTCATCCTTGTTTCTGATTCGTATATTTTTCGTGTAGATCACTGAATCAGGGACGGGACAGTTTCCTGGTAAGTCACTATATCTAGACCGGGACTCTGTTTCGGTTAATCCCTCATTCTGACGCAGATATTTTTCTTGTAGATCACTGAATCTGGGACGAGACAGTTTCCTAGAGAGTCACTATATCTGGACCGGGACCCTGTTTCGGTCATCCTTGTTTCTGACTCAGATATTTTTCGTGTAGATCACTGAATCAGGGACGGGACAGTTTCCTGGTAAGTCACTATATCTGGACCGGGACCCTGTTTCGGTTAATCCCTATTTCTGACGCAGATATTTTTCTTGTAGATCACTGAATCTGGGACGAGACAGTTTCCTGGAGAGTCACTATATCTGGACCGGGACCCTGTTTCGGTCATCCTTGTTTCTGACTCAGATATTTTTCGTGTAGATCACTGAATCAGGGACGGGACAGTTTCCTGGTAAGTCACTATATCTGGACCGGGACCCTGTTTCGGTTAATCCCTATTTCTGACGCAGATATTTTTCTTGTAGATCACTGAATCTGGGACGAGACAGTTTCCTGGAGAGTCACTATATCTGGACCGGGACCCTGTTTCGGTCATCCTTGTTTCTGACTCAGATATTTTTCGTGTAGATCACTGAATCAGGGACGGGACAGTTTCCTGGTAAGTCACTATATCTGGACCGGGACCCTGTTTCGGTTAATCCCTATTTCTGACGCAGATATTTTTCTTGTAGATCACTGAATCTGGGACGAGACAGTTTCCTGGAGAGTCACTATATCTGGACCGGGACCCTGTTTCGGTCATCCTTGTTTCTGACTCAGATATTTTTCGTGTAGATCACTGAATCAGGGACGGGACAGTTTCCTGGTAAGTCACTATATCTGGACCGGGACCCTGTTTCGGTTAATCCCTATTTCTGACGCAGATATTTTTCTTGTAGATCACTGAATCTGGGACGAGACAGTTTCCTGGAGAGTCACTATATCTGGACCGGGACCCTGTTTCGGTCATCCTTGTTTCTGACTCAGATATTTTTCGTGTAGATCACTGAATCAGGGACGGGACAGTTTCCTGGTAAGTCACTATATCTGGACCGGGACCCTGTTTCGGTTAATCCCTATTTCTGACGCAGATATTTTTCTTGTAGATCACTGAATCTGGGACGAGACAGTTTCCTGGAGAGTCACTATATCTGGACCGGGACCCTGTTTCGGTCATCCTTGTTTCTGACTCAGATATTTTTCGTGTAGATCACTGAATCAGGGACGGGACAGTTTCCTGGTAAGTCACTATATCTGGACCGGGACCCTGTTTCGGTTAATCCCTATTTCTGACGCAGATATTTTTCTTGTAGATCACTGAATCTGGGACGAGACAGTTTCCTGGAGAGTCACTATATCTGGACCGGGACCCTGTTTCGGTTCATCCAAGTTTCTGACTCAGATATTTCTCGTGTAGATCACTGAATCAGGGACGGGACAGTTTCCTACTAAGTCTCTATATCTGGACCGGGACCCTGTTTCGGTTCATCCCTAATTCTGACGCAGATGTTTTTCTTGTAGATCACTGAATCTGGGACGAGACAGTTTCCTGGAGAGTCAGTATATTTGGACCGGGACCTTGTTTCGGTCATCCATGTTTCTGACTCAGATATTTTTCGTGTACATCACTGAATGAAGGACGGGACAGTTTCCTGGTAAGTCACTATATCTGGACCGGGACCCTGTTTCGGTTCATCCAAGTTTCTGACTCAGATATTTTTCATGTAGATCACTGAATCAGGGACGGGACAGTTTCCTGGTAAGTCACTATATTTGGACCGGGACCCTATTTCAGTTCATCCCTGTTTCTGACTCGGATATTTTTCTAGCAAATCGCTGAATCAGGGACGAGACAATTTCCTGGTGAGTCACTATATCTTTGTCGGGACCCTGTTTCAGTTCATCCCTGTTTCTGACTCAGATATTTTTCATGTAGATCACTGAATCAGGGACGGGACAGTTTCCTGGTAAGTCACTATATCTGGACCGGGACCCTGTTTCGGTTCATCCAAGTTTCTGACTCAGATATTTTTCGTGTAGATCACTGAATCAGGGACGGGACAGTTTCCTAGTAAGTCACTATATCTGGACCGGGACCCTGTTTCGGTTCATCCCTATTTCTGACGCAGATGTTTTTCTTGTAGATCACTGAATCAGGGACGGGACAGTTTCCTATTAAGTCACTATATCTGGACCGGGACCCTATTTCGGTTCATCCCTATTTCTGACGCACATGTTTTTCTTGTAGATCACTGAATCAGGGACGGGACAGTTTCCTAGTAAGTCTCTATATCTGGACCGGGACCCTGTTTCGGTTCATCCCTAATTCTGATGCAGATGTTTTTCTTGTAGATCACTGAATCTGGGACGAGACAGTTTCCTGGAGAGTCAGTATATCTGGACCGGGACCCTGTTTCGGTCATCCATGTTTCTGACTCAGATATTTTTCGTGTACATCACTGAATGAAGGACGGGACAGTTTCCTGGTAAGTCACTATATCTGGACCGGGACCCTGTTTCGGTTCATCCAAGTTTCTGACTCAGATATTTTTCGTGTAGATCACTGAATCAGGGACGGGACAGTTTCCTAGTAAGTCACTATATCTGGACCGGGACCCTGTTTCGGTTCATCCCTATTTCTGACGCAGATATTTTTCTTGTAGATCACTGAATCTGGGACGAGACAGTTTCCTGGAGAGTCACTATATCTGGACCGGGACCCTGTTTCGGTCATCCTTGTTTCTGACTCAGATATTTTTCGTGTAGATCACTGAATCAGGGACGGGACAGTTTCCTGGTAAGTCACTATATCTGGACCGGGACCCTGTTTCGGTTAATCCCTATTTCTGACGCAGATATTTTTCTTGTAGATCACTGAATCTGGGACGAGACAGTTTCCTGGAGAGTCACTATATCTGGACCGGGACCCTGTTTCGGTCATCCTTGTTTCTGACTCAGATATTTTTCGTGTAGATCACTGAATCAGGGACGGGACAGTTTCCTGGTAAGTCACTATATCTGGACCGGGACCCTGTTTCGGTTCATCCAAGTTTCTGACTCAGATATTTTTCATGTAGATCACTGAATCAGGGACGGGACAGTTTCCTGGTAAGTCACTATATCAGGACCAGGACCCTGTTTCGGTTCATCCCTGTTTCTGACTTAGATATTTTTCTTGTAGATCACTGAATCTGGGACGAGACAGTTTCCTGGAAAGCCATTATATCTGGACCGGGACCCTGTTTCGTTTCATCCTTGTTGCTGACTCAGATATTTTTCATGTATTCACTGAATCAGGGACGGGACAATTTCCTGGTAAGTCACTATATCTGCACTGGCACCCTGTTTCGGTTCATCCCTATTTCTGACGCAGATATTTTTCTTGTAGATCACTGAATCTGGAACGAGACAGTTTCCTGGAGAGTCACTATATCTGGACTGGGACCCTGTTTCTGTTCATCTCGGTTTCTGACTCATATATTTTTCGTGTATATCACTGAATCAGGGACGGGACAGTTTCCTGGTAAGATCACTATATCTGGACCGGGACCCTGTTTCGGTTCATCCAAATTTCTGTCTAAAATATTTTTCGTGTACATCACTGAATCAGGGACGGGACAGTTTCCTGGTAAGTCACTATATCTGGACCGGGACCCTGTTTCGGTTAATCCCTATTTCTGACGCAGATATTTTTCTTGTAGATCACTGAATCTGGGACGAGACAGTTTCCTGGAGAGTCACTATATCTGGACCGGGACCCTGTTTCGGTCATCCTTGTTTCTGACTCAGATATTTTTCGTGTACATCACTGAATGAAGGACGGGACAGTTTCCTAGTAAGTCACTATAACTGGACCGGGACCCTGTTTCGGTTCATCCAAGTTTCTGACTCAGATATTTTTCGTGTAGATCACTGAATCAGGGACGGGACAGTTTCCTGGTAAGTCACTATATCTGGACCGGGACCCTCTTTCAGTTCATCCCTGTTTCTGACTCAGATATTTTTCTAGTAAATCACTGAATCTGGGACGAGACAATTTCCTGGTGAGTCAATATATCTGTTCCGAGACCCTGTTTCGGTTCATCCCTGTTTTTGACTCAGATATTTTTCGTGTATTTCACTGAATCAAGGACGGGACAGTTTCCTAGTAAGTCACTATATCTGGACCGGGACCCAGTTTCGATTCATCACTGTTTCTGACTCGGATATTTTTCCCTCAGATCACTGAATCAGGGACGAGACAATTTCCTAGTGAGTCACTATATCTGTGTCGGGACCTTGTTTCGATTCATCCATGTTTCTGACTCAGATATTTTTCGTGTATATCACTGAATCAGGGACGAGACAGTTTCCTGAGTCACTATATCTGGACCGGGACCCTTTTTCGGTTCATCCTTGTTTCTGACTCGGATATTTTTGGTGTAGATCACTGAATCAGGGACGAGACAGTTTCCTGGTAAGTCACTATATCTGGACCGGGACGCTGTTTCGGTTCATCCAAGTTTATGACTCAAATACTTTTCGTGTAGATCACTGAATCAGGGACGGGACAGTTTCCTGGTAAGTCAATATATATGGACCGGGACCCTGTTTCAGTTCATCCCTATTTCTGACGCAGATATTTTTCTTGTAGATCACTGAATCTGGGACGAGACAGTTTCCTGGAGAGTCACTATATCTGGACCAGGACCCTGTTTCGGTCATCCTTGTTTCTGACTCAAATATTTTTCGTGTACTAAGTAAATGAAGGACGGGACAGTTTCCTGGTAAGTCACTATATCTGGACCGGGACCCTGTTTCGGTTCGTCCAAGTTTTTGACTCAGATATTTTTTCGTGTATATCACTGAATCAGGGACGGGACAGTTTCCTGGTAAGTCACTATATCTGGACCGGGACCCTATTTCGGTTCATCCCTATTTTTGACTCGGATATTTTTCAAGCAAATCACTGAATCAGGGACGAGACAATTTCCTGGTGAGTCACTATATCTGTTCCGGTACCCTGTTTCGGTTCATCCCTTTTTCTGACTCGGATATTTTTCTAGCAGATCACTGAATCAGGGACGAGACAATTTCCTGCTGAGTCACTATATCTATTCCGGGGCCCTGGTTCGGTTCTTCCCTGTTTCTGACTCAGATATTTTTCTTGTAGATCACTGAATCTGGGACGAGACAGTTTCCTAGAGAGTCACTATATCTGGACCGGGACCCTGTTTCGGTCATCCTTGTTTCTGACTCAGATATTTTTCGTGTACATCACTAAATCAAGGACGGGACAGTTTCCTGGTAAGTCACTATATCTGGACCGGGACCCTGTTTCGGTTCATCCAAGTTTCTGACTCAGATATTTTTCGTGTAGATCACTGAATCAGGGACGGGACAGTTTCCTGCTAAGTCACTATATCTGGACCGGGACCTTATTTCAGTTCATCCCTGTTTTTGACTTGGATATTTTTCAAGCAAATCACTGAATCAGGGACGAGACAATTTCCTGGTGAGTCACTATATCTGTTCCGAGACCCTGTTTCGGTTCATCCCTGTTTTTGACTCAGATATTTTTCGTGTATATCACTGAATCAAGGACGGGATAGTTTCCTGGTAAGTCACTATATGTGGACCGGGACCCAGTTTCGGTTGATCACTGTTTCTGACTCGGATATTTTTCTCTCAGATCACTGAATCAGGGACGAGACAATTTCCTGGTGAGTCATTATATCTGTTCCTGGACCCTGTTACGGTTCATCCCTGTTTCTGACTCGGATATTTTTCTAGTAGATAACTGAATCAGGGACGAGACAATTTCCTGGTGAGTCACTATATCTGTTCCGGGGCCTTGTTTCGGTTCATCCCTGTTTTTGACTCATATATTTTTCGTGTATATCACTGAGTTAAGGACGGGACAGTTTCCTGTCAGGTGAGTCACTATATCTGTTCCGGCACCCTGTTTCGGTTCATCCTTGTTTCTGACTCAGATATTTTTCGTGTAGATCACTGAATCAAGGACGGGATAGTTTCCTGGTAAGTTACTATATCTGGACTGGGACCCAGTTTCGGTTCATCCCTGTTTCTAACTCGAAAATTTTTCTTGCAGATCACTGAATCAAGGAAGAGACAGTTTCCTGGAGAGTCACTATATCTGGACCAGGATCCTTTTTTGGTTCATCCTTATTTCTGACTCGGATATTTTTCTTGCAGATCACTGAATCAGGGACGAGACAATTTCCAGGTGAGTCACTATATCTGTTCCGGCACCCTGTTTCGGTTCATCCTTGTTTCTGACTCAGATATTTTTCGTGTAGATCACTGAATCAGGGACGGGATAGTTTCCTGGTAAGTTACTATATCTGGACTGGGACCCAGTTTCGGTTCATCCCTGTTTCTAACTCGGAAATTTTTCTTGCAGATCACTGAATCAAGGAAGAGACAGTTTCCTGGAGAGTCACTATATCTGGACCAGGATCCTTTTTTGGTTCATCCTTATTTCTGACTCGGATATTTTTCTTGCAGATCACTGAATCAGGGACGAGACAATTTCCAGGTGAGTCACTATATCTGTTCCGGCACCCTGTTTCGGTTCATCCCTGTTTCTGACTCAGATATTTTTCGTGTAGATCACTGAATCAGGGACGAGACAGTTTCCTGGTTGGTCAATATATCTGGACCGGGACCCAGTTTCGGTTCATCCCTGTTTCTGACTCGGATATTTTTCTTGCAGATCACTGAATCAGGGACGAGACAATTTGCTGGTGAGTCACTATATCTGTTCCGGCACCCTGTTTCGGTTCGTCCCTGTTTCTGACTCAGATATTTTTCGTGTAGATCACTGAATCAGGGACGAGACAGTTTCCTGGTTGGTCACTATATCTGGACCGGGACCCAGTTTCGGTTCATCCCTGTTTCTAACTCGGATATTTTTCTTGAAGATCACTGAATCAGGGACGAGAGAGTTTCCTGGTAAGTCACTATATCAGGACAGGGACCCTGTTTCGGTTCATCCAAGTTTCTGACTCAGATATTTTTCTCCAGTTTCGGTTCATCCCTGTTTCTAACTCGGATATTTTTCTTGCACATCATTGAATCAGGGAGGAGAGAGTTTCCTGGTGAGTCACTATATCTGTTCCGGGACCTTGTTTCGGTTCATCCCTGTTTCTGACTCAGATATTTTTCTTGTAGATCACTGAATCAGGGACGAGACAGTTTCCTGGAAAGTCACTATATCTGGACCGGGACCCTGTTTCGATTCATCCTGGTTTCTGACTCAGATATGTTTTTTGTAGATCACTGAATCTGGGACGAGACAGTTTCCTGGAGAGTCACTATATTTGGACCGGGACCCTGTTGCGGTCATCCTTGTTTCTGACTCAGATATTTTTCGTGTAGATTACTGAATCAGGGACGGGACACTTTCCTGGTAAGTCACTATATCTGGACCGGGACCCTGTTTCGGTTCATCCAACTTTCTGACCCAGATATTTTTCGTGTAGATCACTAAATCAGGGACGGGACAGTTTCCTTGTAAGTCACTATATCTGGACCGGGACCCTGTTTCAGTTCATCCCTATTTCTGACGCAGATATTTTTCTTGTAGATAACTGAATCTGGGACGAGACAGTTTCCTGGAGAGTCACTATATCTGGACCGGGAGCCTGTTTCGGTCATCCTTGTTTCTCACTCAGATATTTTTCGTGTAGATCACTGAATCAGGAATGGGACAGTTTCCTGGTAAGTCACTATATCTGGACTGGGACCCTATTTCGGTTCATCCCTGTTTCTGACTCGGATATTTTTCTAGCAGATCACTGAAACAAGGACGAGACAATTTCCTGCTGAGTCACTATATCTGTTCCGGGACCCTGTTTCGGTTCATCCCTATTTTTGACTCATATATTTTTCGTGTATATCACTGAATCAAGGACGGGACAGTTTCCTGGTAAGTCACTATATCTGGACCGGGACCCAGTTTCGGTTCATCCCTGTTTCTGACTCGGATATTTTTCTTGCAGATCACTGAATCAGGGACGAGACAATTTCCTGGTGAGTCACTATATCTGTTCCGAGACCCTGTTTCGGTTCATCCCTGTTTTTGACTCAGATATTTTTCGTGTATATCACTGAATCAAGGACGGGATAGTTTCCTGGTAAGTCACTATATGTGGACCGGGTCCTAGTTTCGGTTCATCACTGTTTCTGACTCGGATATTTTTCTCTCAGATCACTGAATCAGGGACGAGACAATTTCCTGGTGAGTCACTATATCTGTTCCAGGACCCTGTTAGGGTTCATTCCTGTTTCTAACTCGGATATTTTTCTAGCAGATAACTGAATCAGGGACAAGACAATTTCCTGGTGAGTCACTATATCTGTTCCGGGGCCTTGTTTCGGTTCATCCCTGTTTTTGACTCAGATATTTTTCGTGTATATCACTGAGTTAAGGACGGGACAGTTTCCTGGTAAGTCACTATATCTGGACCGGGACCCAGTTTCGGTTCATCCCTGTTTCTGACTCGGATATTTTTCTTGCAGATCATTGAATCAGGGACGAGACAATTTCCTGGTGAGTCACTATATCTTTTTCGGGACCTTGTTTCGGTTCATCCCTGTTTCTGACTCAGATATTTTTCGTGTAGATCACTGAATCAGGGACGAGATAGTTTCCTGGTAAGTCACTATATCTGGACCGGGACCCAGTTTCGGTTCATCCCTGTTTCTAACTCGGAAAATTTTCTTGCAGATCACTGAACCAGGGACGAGACAGTTTCCTGGTGAGTCACTATATCTGTTCCGGGACCTTGTTTCGGTTCATCCCTGTTTCTGACTCGGATATTTTTCGTGTAGATCACTGAATCAGGGACGGGACAGTTTCCTGGAGAGTCACTATATCTAGACCGGGACCCTTTTTCGGTTCATCCTTGTTTCTGACTCGGATATTTTTCGTGTAGATCACTGAATCAGGGACGGGACATTTTCCTGGTAAGTCCCTATATCTGGACCGAGACCTTGTTCCGGTTCATCCCTGTTTCTGTCTCAGATATTATTCGTGTAGATCACTGAATCAGGGACGGGATAGTTTCTTGGTAAGTCACTATATCGGGACCGGGACCCTGTTTCAGTTCATCCCTGTTTCTGGCTCGGATATTTTTCTAGCAGATCACTGAATCAGGGACGAGACAGTATCCTAGTAAGTCACTATATCTAGACCGGGACCCTGTTTCGGTTCATCCCTATTTCTGACGCATATATTTTTCTTGTAGATCACTGAATCTGGGACGAGACAGTTTCCTGGATAGTCACTATATCTGGACTGCAACCCTATTTCGGTTCATCCCGGTTTCTGACTCAGATATTTTTCGTGTATATCACAGAATCAAGGACGGGACAGTTTCCTGGTAAGTCACTATATCTGGACCGGGACCCAATTTCGGTTCATGCCTGTTTCTGACTCGGATATTTTTCTTGCAGATCACTGAATCAGGGATGAGACAATTTCCTGGTGAGTCACTATATCTGTTCCGGGACCCTGTTTCGGTTCAGCCCTATTTCTAACTCAGATATTTTTCGTGTAGATCACTGAATCAGGGACGAGACAGTTTCCTGGTTAGTCAATATATCTGGACCGGGACCCAGTTTCAGTTCATCCCTGTTTCTAACTCGGATATTTTTCTTGCAGATCACTGAATCAGGGACGAGAGAGTTTCCTGGTGAGTCACTATATCTGTTCCGGGACCTTGTTTTGGTTCATCCCTGTTTCTGACTCAGATATTTTTCTTGTAGATCACTGAATCAGGGACGGGACAGTTTCCTAGTAAGTCACTATATCTGGACCGGGACCCTGTTTCGATTCATCCTGGTTTCTGACTCAGATATGTTTTTTGTAGATCACTGAATCTGGGACGAGACAGTTTCCTGGAGAGTCACTATATCTGGACCGGGACCCTATTGCGGTCGTCCTTGTTTCTGACTCAGATATTTTTCGTGTAGATAACTGAATCAGGGACGGGATAGTTTCCTGGTAAGTCACTATATCTGGACCGGGACCCTGTTTCGGTTCATCCAACTTTCTGACTCAGATATTTTTCGTGTAGATCACTCAATCAGGGACGGGACAGTTTCCTTGTAAGTCACTATATCTGGACCGGGACCCTGTTTCAGTTATCCCTATTTCTGACGCAGATATTTTTCTTGTAGATAACTAAATTAGGGACGGGATAGTTTCCTGGTAAGTCACTATATCAGGACCGGGATCCTGTTTCGGTTCATCCAAGTTTCTGACTCAAATATTTTTCGTGTAGATCACTGAATCAGGGACGGGACAGTTTCCTTGTAAGTCACTATATCTGGACCGGGACCCTGTTTCGGTTCATCCCTATTTCTGACGCAGATATTTTTCTTGTAGATCACTGAATCAGGGACGAGACAGTTTACTGGTAAGTCACTATATCTGGACCGGGACCTAGTTTCGGTTCATCCCTGTTTCTAACTCGAAAATTTTTCTTGCAGATCCCTGAATCAGGGACGAGACAGTTTCCTGGTGAGTCACTAAATCTGTTCCGGGACCTTGTTTCGGTTCATCCCTTTTTCTGACTCAGATATTTTTCTTGTAGATCACTAGATCAGGGACGGGACAGTTTCCTGGTAAGTCACTATATCTGGACCGGGACCCTGTTTCGGTTCATCCCTATTTCTGACGCAGATATTTTTCTTGTAGATCACTGAATCTGGGACGAGACAGTTTCCTGGAGAGTCACTATATCTGGACCGGGACCCTGTTTCGGTCATCCTTGTTTCTGACTCAGATATTTTTCGTGTAGATCACTGAATCAGGGACGGGACAGTTTCCTGGTAAGTCACTATATCTGGACCGGGACCCTGTTTCGGTTAATCCCTATTTCTGACGCAGATATTTTTCTTGTAGATCACTGAATCTGGGACGAGACAGTTTCCTGGAGAGTCACTATATCTGGACCGGGACCCTGTTTCGGTCATCCTTGTTTCTGACTCAGATATTTTTCGTGTAGATCACTGAATCAGGGACGGGACAGTTTCCTGGTAAGTCACTATATCTGGACCGGGACCCTGTTTCGGTTAATCCCTATTTCTGACGCAGATATTTTTCTTGTAGATCACTGAATCTGGGACGAGACAGTTTCCTGGAGAGTCACTATATCTGGACCGGGACCCTGTTTCGGTCATCCTTGTTTCTGACTCAGATATTTTTCGTGTAGATCACTGAATCAGGGACGGGACAGTTTCCTGGTAAGTCACTATATCTGGACCGGGACCCTGTTTCGGTTAATCCCTATTTCTGACGCAGATATTTTTCTTGTAGATCACTGAATCTGGGACGAGACAGTTTCCTGGAGAGTCAGTATATCTGGACCGGGACCCTGTTTCGGTCATCCTTGTTTCTGACTCAGATATTTTTCGTGTACATCACTGAATGAAGGACGGGACAGTTTCCTGGTAAGTCACTATATTGGGACCGGGACCCTATTTCGGTTCATCCCTGTTTCTGACTCGGATATTTTTCTAGCAGATCACTTAATCAAGGACGAGACAATTTCCTGCTGAGTGACTATATCTGTTCCGGGACCCTGTTTCGGTTCATCCCTGTTTTTGACTCATATATTTTTCGTGTATATCAGTGAATCAAGGACGTGACAGTTTCCTAGTAAGTCACTATATCTGGACCGGGACCCAGTTTCGGTTCATCCCTGTTTCTGACACGGATATTTTTCTTGCAGATCACAGAATCAGGAACGAGACAATTTCCTGCTGAGTCACTATATCTGTTCTGGGACCTTGTTTCGGTTCTTCCCTATTTCTGACTCAGATATTTTTCGTGTAGATCACTTAATCAAGGACGGGACAGTTTCCTGGTAAGTCATTTTATCTGGACCGGGACCCTATTTCGGTTCGTCCCTATTTCTGAAGCAGATATTTTTCTTGTAGATCACTGAATCTGGGACGAGACAGTTTCCTGGAGAGTCAGTATATCTGGACCGGGACCCTGTTTCGGTCATCCTTGTTTCTGACTCAGATATTTTTCGTGTACATCACTGAATGAAGGACGGGACAGTTTCCTGGTAAGTCACTATATCTGGACCGGGACCCTGTTTCGGTTCATTAAAGTTTCTGACTCAGATATTTTTCGTGTAGATCACTGAATCAGGGACGGGACAGTTTCCTGGTAAGTCACTATATCTGGACCGGGACCCTATTTCAGTTCATCCCTGTTTCTGACTCGGATATTTTTCTAACAAATCACTGAATCAGGGACGAGACAATTTCCTGGTGAGTCACTATATCTGTGTCGGGACCCTGTTTCGGTTCATCCCTATTTCTGACTCAGATATTTTTCGTGTAGATCACTGAATCAAGGACGGGACAGTTTCATGGTAAGTCATTATATCTGGACCGGGACCCGGTTTCGGTTCATCCCTATTTCTGAAGCAGATATTTTTCTTGTAGATCACTGAATCTGGGACGAGACAGTTTCCTGGAGAGTCACTATATCTGGACCGGGACCTTGTTTCGGTCATCATTGTTTCTGACTCAGATATTTTTCGAGTAGATCGCTGAATCAGGGACGGGACAGTTTCCTGGTAAGTCACTATATTGGGACCGGGACCCTATTTCGGTTCATCCCTGTTTCTGACTCGGATATTTTTCTAGCAGATCACTAAATCAAGGACGAGACAATTTCCTGCTGAGAGACTATATCTGTTCCGGGACCCTGTTTCGGTTCATCCCTGTTTTTGACTCATATATTTTTCGTGTATATCAGTGAATCAAGCACGTGACAGTTTCCTGGTGAGTCACTATATCGGTTCCGGGACCTTGTTTCGGTTCATCCCTGTTTCTGACTCAGATATTTTTCTTGTAGATCACTAAATCAGGGACGGGACATTTTCCTGGTAAGTCCCTATATCAGGACCGGGACCCTGTTCCGGTTCATCCCTGTTTCTGTCTCAAATATTTTTCGTGTAGATCACTGAATCAGGGACGGGAAAGTTTCCTGGTAAGTCACTATATCTAGACCGGGACCCTGTTTCGGTTCATCCCTGTTTCTGACTAAGATATTTTTCGTGTAGATCACTGAATCAAGGACGGGACAGTATCCAGGTAAGTCACTATATTTGGACCGGGACCCTATTTCGGTTCATTCCTGTTTCTGACTCGGATATTTTTCTAGTAAATCACTGAATCAGGGACGAGACAATTTCCTGGTGAGTCACTATATCTGTTCCGGGACCCTGTTTCGGTTCATCCCTGTTTTTGACTCAGATATTTTTCGTGTATATCACTGAATCAAGGACGGGACAGTTTCCTAGTAAGTCACTATATCTGGACCGGGACCCAGTTTCGGTTCATCACTGTTTCTGACTCGGATATTTTCTCTCAGATCACTGAATCAGGGACGAGACAATTTCCTGGTGAGTCACTATATTTGTACTGGGACCCAGTTTCGGTTCATCCCTATTACTGACGCAGATATTTTTCTTGTAGATCACTGAATCTGGGACGAGACAGTTTCCTGGAGAGTCACTATACCTGGACTGAGACCCTGTTTCGGTTCATCCCGGTTTCGGACTCAGATATTTTTCGTGTATATCACTGAATCAGGGACGGGACAGTTTCCTGGTAAGTCACTATATCTGGACCGGGGCCCTGTTTCGGTTCATCCAACTTTCTGACTCAAATATTTTACGTGTAGATCACTTAATCAGGGACGGGACAGTTTCCTGGTAAGTCACTATATCTGGACCGGGACCCTGTTTCGGTTCATCCCTATTTCTGACGCAGATATTTTTCTTGTAGATCACTGAATCTGGGACGAGACAGTTTGCTGGAAAGTCACTATATCTGGACCGGGACCCTGTTTCGGTTCATCCAAGTTTCTGACTCAGATATTTCTTGTGTAGATCACTAAATCAGGGACGGGACAGTTTCCTGGTAAGTCACTATATCTGGACCGGGACCCTATTTCAGTTCATCCCTGTTTCTGACTCGGATATTTTTCTAGAAAACCACTGAATCAGGGACGAGACAATTTCCTGGTGAGTCACTATATCTGTGTAGGGACCCTGTTTCGGTTCATCCCTATTTCTGACTCAGAAATTTTTCGTGTAGATCACTAAATCAGGGACGGGACAGTTTCCTGGAGAGTCACTATATCTGGAGTGGGACCCTTTTTCGGTTCATCCTTGTTTCTGACTCGGATATTTTTCTTGCAGATCACTGAATCAGGGACGGGACAGTTTCCTGGTAAGTCACTATATCTGGACCGGGACGCTGTTTCGGTTCATCCAAGTTTCTAACTCAAATATTTTTCGTGTAGATCACTGAATCAGGGACGGGACAGTTTCCTGGTAAGTCACTATATCTGGACCGGGACCCTGTTTCGGTTCATCCAAGTTTCTGACTCAGATATTTTTCGTGTAGATCACTGAATCAGGGACGGGACAGTTTCCTGGAGAGTCACTATATCTGGACCGGGACCCTGTTTCGGTTATCCTTGTTTCTGACTCAGATATTTTTCGTGTACATCACTGAATCAAGGACGAGACAGTTTCCTGGTAAGTCACTATATCTGGACCGGGACCCTGTTTCGGTTCATCCAAGTTTCTGACTCAGATATTTTTCATGTAGATCACTGAATCTGGGACGGGACAGTTTCCTGGTAAGTCACTATATCTGGACCGGGACCCAGTTTCGGTTCATCACTGTTTCTGACTCGGATATTTTTCTCTCAGATCACTGAATCATGGACGAGACAATTTCCTGGTGAGTCACCATATCTATTACGGGACCCTGTTACGGTTCATCCCTGTTTCTGAGTCGGATATTTTTCTTGCAGATCACTGAATCAGGGACGAGATAGTTTCCTGGTAAGTCACTATATCTGTTCCGGGACCCTGTTTCGGTTCATCCCTGTTTCTGACTTAGATATTTTTCTTGTAGATCACTGAATCTGGGACGAGACAGTTTCCTGGAAAGTCACTATATCTGGACCGGGACCCTGTTTCGGTTCATCCGTGTTGCTGACCCAGATATTTTTCGTGTATTCACTGAATCAGGGACGGGACAATTTCCTGGTAAGTCAATATATCTGGACTGGGACCCTGTTTCGGTTCATCCCTATTTCTGACGCAGATATTTTTCTTGTAGATCACTGAATATGGGACGAGACAGTTTCCTGGAGAGTCACTATATCTGGACTGGGACCCTGTTTCTTTTCATCCCGGTTTCTGACTCAAATATTTTTCGTGTATATCACTGAATCAGGGACGGGATAGTTTCCTGGTAAGTCACTATATCTGGATCGGGACCCTGCTTCGGTTCATCCAAATTTCTGACTCAAATATTTTTCGTGTAGATCACTGAATCAGGGACGGGACAGTTTCATGCTAAGTCACTATATCTGGACCGGGACCCTGTTTCGGTTAATCCCTGTTTCTGACTCGGATATTTTACTCTCAGATCACTGAATCAGGGACGAGACAATTTCCTGGTGAGTCACTATATCTGTGTCGGGACCTTGTTTCGGTTCATCCCTGTTTCTGACTCAGATATTTTTCGTGTAGATCACTGAATCAGGGACAGGACAGTTTCCTGGTAAGTCACTATATCTGGACCGGGACCCTTTTTCGGTTTTTCCTTGTTTCAGACTCGGATATTTTTCGTGTAGATCACTGAATCAGGGACGGGACAGTTTCCTGGTAAGTCACTATATCTAGACCGGACGCTGTTTCGGTTCATCCAAGTTTCTGACTCAAATATTTTTCGTGTAGATCACTGAATCAGGGACGGGACAGTTTCCTGGAGAGTCGCTATATCTGGACCGGGACCCTGTTTCGGTCATCCTTGTTTCTGACTCAGATATTTTTCGTGTAGATCACTGAATCAAGGACGGGACAGTTTCCTGGTAAGTCACTATATCTAGACCGGTACCCTAGTTCGGTTCATCCCGGTTTCTGACTCGGATATTTTTCTAGCAAATCACTGAACCAGGGACGAGACAATTTCCTAGTGAGTCACTATATCTATTCCGGGACCCTGTTTCGGTTCATCCCTTTTTCTGACTCGGATATTTTTCTAGCAGATAACTGAATCAGGGACGAGACAATTTCCTGCTGAGTCACTATATCTGTTCCGGGGCCCTGTTTCGGTTCTTCCCTGTTTTTGACTCAGATATTTTTCGTGTAGATCACTGAATCAAGGACGGGACAGTTTCCTGGTAAGTCACTATATCTGGACCGGGACCCTATTTCGGTTCATCCCTGTTTCTGACTCGGATATTTTTCTAGCAAATCACTGAATCAGGGACGAGACAATTTCCTGGTGAGTCACTATATCTGTTCCGGGACCCTGTTTCGGTTCATCCCTGTTTTTGACTCCGATATTTTTCGTGTATATCACTGAATCAAGGATGGGACAGTTTCCTAGTAAGTCACTATATCTGGACCGCGACCCAGTTTCGGTTCATCACTGTTTCTGACTCGGATATTTTCTCTCAGATCACTGAATCAGGGACGAGACAATTTCCTGGTGAGTCACTATATTTGTACTGGGACCCAGTTTCGGTTCATCCCTCTTACTGACGCAGATATTTTTCTTGCAGATCACTTAATCTGGGACGAGACAGTTTCCTGGAGAGTCACTATACCTGGACTGAGACCCTGTTTCGGTTCATCCCGGTTTCTGACTCAGATATTTTTCGTGTATATCACTGAATCAGGGACGGGACAGTTTCCTGGTAAGTCACTATATCTGGACCGGGACCCTGTTTCGGTTCATCCCTATTTCTGACGCAGATATTTTTCTTGTAGATCACTGAATCTGGGACGAGACAGTTTGCTGGAAAGTCACTATATCTGGACCGGGACCCTGTTTCGGTTCATCCAAGTTTCTGACTCAGATATTTTTCGTCTAGATCACTGAATCAGGGACGGGACAGTTTCCTGGTAAGTCACTATATCTGGACTGAGACCCAGTTTCGGTTCATCCCTATTTCTGACTCAGATATTTTTCGTGTAGATCACTGAATCAGGGACGGGACAGTTTCCTGGTAAGTCATTATATCTGGACCGGGACCCTGTTTCGGTTCATCCCTATTTCTGACGCAGATGTTTTTCTTGTAAATCACTGAATCTGGGACGAGACAGTTTCTTGGAGAGTCAGTATATCTGGACCGGGACCCTGTTTCGGTCATCCTTCTTTCTGACTCAGATATTTTTCGTGTACATCACTGAATGAAGGACGGGACAGTTTCCTGGTAAGTCACTATATCTGGACCGGGACCCTATTTCAGTTCATCCCTGTTTCTGACTCGGATATTTTTCTAGCTAATCACTAAATCAGGGACGAGACAATTTCCTGGTGAGTCACTATATTTGTGTCGGGACCCTGTTTCGGTTCATGCCTGTTTCTGACTCAGATATTTTTCGTGTAGATGACTGAATCAGGGATGGGACAGTTTCCTGGAGAGTCACTATATCTGGACTGGGACCCTGTTTCTGGGACGAGACAGTTTCCTGGAGAGTCACTATATCTGGACTGGGAACCTGTTTCGGTTCATCCAAGTTTCTGACTCAAATATTTTTCGTGTAGATCACTGAATCAGGGACGGGAAAGTTTCTTGGTAAGTCACTATATCTGAACCGGGACCCTGTTTCGATTCATCCCTATTTCTGACGCAGATGTTTTTCTTGTAAATCACTGAATCAGGGACGGGACAGTTTCCTGGTAAGTCACTATATCTGGACCGGGACGCTGTTTCGGTTCATCCAAGTTTATAACTCAAATATTTTTCGTGTAGATCACTGAATCAGGGACGGGACAGTTTCCTGGTAAGTCACTATATCTGGACCGGGACCCTGTTTCGGTTCTTCCAAGTTTCTGACTCAGATATTTCTCGTATAGATCACTAAATCAGGGACGGGACAGTTTCCTGGTAAGTCACTATATCTGGACTGGGACCCTGTTTCGGTTCATCCCTGTTTCTGACGCAGATATTTTTCTTGTAGATCACTGAATCTGGGACGAGACAGTTTCTTGGAGAGTCACTATATCTGGACCGGGACCCTGTTTCGGTTCATCCAAGTTTCTGACTCAGATATTTCTCGTGTAGATAAGTAAATCAGGGACGGGACAGTTTGCTGGTAAGTCACTATATCTGGACTGGGACCCTGTTTCGGTTCATCCCTGTTTCTGACGCAGATATTTTTCTTGTAGATCGCTGAGTCTGGGACGAGACAGTTTCCTAGAGAGTCACTATATCTGGACTGGGACCCTGTTTCGGTTCATTCCGATTTCTGACTCAGATATTTTTCGTGTAGATCACTGAATCAGGGACGGGACAGTTTCCTTGTAAGTCACTATATCAGGACCGGGACCCTGTTTCGGTTCATCCAAGTTTGACTCAGATATTTTTCGTGTAGATCACTGAATCAGGGAGGGGACAGTTTCCTGGTAAGTCATTATATCTGGACCGGGACCCTGTTTCGGTTCATCCCTATTTCTGACGCAGATATTTTTCGTGTAGATCACTGAATCAGGGACGGGACAGTTTCCTGGTAAGTCACTATATCTGGACCGGGACCCTGTTTCGGTTTATCCCTATTTCTGACGCAGATATTTTTCGTGTAGATCACTGAATCATTGACGGGACACTTTCCTAGTAAGTCACTATATCTGGACCGGGACCCTGTTTCGGTTCATCTAAGTTTCTGACTGAGATATTTCTCGTGTAGATCACTAAATCAGGGACGGGACAGTTTCCTGGTAAGTAACTATATCTGGACTGGGACCCAGTTTCGGTTCATCCCTATTTCTGACGCAGATATTTTTCTTGTAGATCACTGAATCTGGGACGAGACAGTTTCCTGGAGAGTCACTATATCTGGACTGGGACACTGTTTCGGTTCATCCCGGTTTCTGACTAAGATATTTTTTGTGTATATCACTGAATCAGGGACGGGACAGTTTCCTGGTAAGTCACTATATCTGGACTGAGACCCTGTTTATGTTCATCCCTGTTTCTGACGCATATATTTTTCTTGTAGATCACTGAATCTGGGACGAGACAGTTTCCTGGAGAGTCACTATATCTGGACCGGGACCCTGTTTCGGTTCATCCAAGTTTCTAACTCAGATATTTCTCGTGTAGATCACTAAATCAAGGACGAGACAGTTTCCTGGTAAATCACTATATCTGGACTGGGACCCTGTTTCGGTTCATCCCTGCTTCTGACGCAGATATTTTTCTTGTAGATCACTGAATCTGGGACGAGACAGTTTCCTGGAGAGTCACTATATCTGGACTGGGACCCTGTTTCGGTTCATCCCTGTTTCTGATTCAGATATTTTTCGTGTAGATCACTGAATCAGGGACGGGACAGTTTCCTGGTAAGTCACTATATCAGGACCGGGACCCTGTTTCGGTTCATCCAAGTTTCTGACTCAGATATTTTTCGTGTAGATCACTGAATCAGGGAGGCGACAGTTTCCTGGAGCGTCACTACATCTGGACTGGGACCCTGTTTCGGTTCATCCCGATTTCTGACTCAGATATTTTTCGTGTATATCACTAAATCTTGGACGGGACAGTTTCCTGGTAAGTCATTATATCTGGACCGGGACCCTGTTTCGGTTCATCCCTATTTCTGACGCAGATATTTTTCGTGTAGATCACTGAATCAGGGACGGGACAGTTTCCTGGTAAGTCACTATATCTGGACCGGGACCCTGTTTCGGTTCATCCAAGTTTCTGACTCAGATATTTTTCGTGTAGATCACTGAATCAGGGACGGGACAGTTTCCTGGTAAGTCACTATATCTGGACCGGGACCCTGTTTCGGTTCATCCAACTTTCTGACTGAGATATTTCTCGTGTAGATCACTAAATCAGGGACGGGACAGTTTCCTGGTAAGTCACTATATCTGGACTGGGACCCAGTTTCGGTTCATCCTTATTTCTGACGCAGATATTTTTCTTGTAGATCACTGAATCTGGGACGAGACAGTTTCCTGGAGAGTAAGTATATCTGGACTGGGACCCTGTTTCGGTTCATCCCGATTTCTGACTCAGATATTTTTCGTGTACATCACTGAATCAGGGATGGGACAGTTTCCTGGTAAGTCACTATATCAGGACCGGGACCCTGTTTCGGTTCATCCAAGTTTCTGACTCAGATATTTTTCTTGTAGATCACTGAATCAGTGACGGGACAGTTTCCTGGTAAGTCACCATAACTGGACCGGGACCCTGTTTCGGTTCATCCCTATTTCTGACGCAGATATTTTTCGTGTAGATCACTGAATAAGGGACGGGACAGTTTCCTGGTAAGTCACTATATCTGGACTGGGACCCTGTTTCGGTTCATGCTTGTTTCTAACACAGATATTTTTCATGTAGATCACTGAATCATTGACGGGACAGTTTCCTGGTAAGTCACTATATCTGGACCGGGACCCTGTTTCGGTTCATTCAACTTTCTGACTGAGATATTTCTCGTGTAGATCACTAATTAAGGGACGGGACAGTTTCCTGGTAAGTCACTATATCTGGACTGGGACCCAGTTTCGGTTCATCCCTATTTCTGACGCAGATATTTTTCTTGTAGATCACTGAATTTGGGACGAGACAGTTTCCTGGAAAGTCACTAAATCTGGACCGGGACCCTGTTTCGGTTCATCCAAGTTTCTGACTCAGATATTTCTCGTGTAAATCACTGAATCAGGGACGGGACAGTTTCCTGTTAAGTCACTATATCAGGACCGGGACCCTGTTTCGGTTCATCCAAGTTTCTGACTCAGATATTTTTCGTGTAGATCACTGAATCAGGGACGGGACAGTTTCCTGGTAAGTCACTATATCTGGACCGGGACCCTGTTTCGGTTCATCCCTATTTCTGACGCAGATATTTTTCTTGTAGATCACTGAATCTGGGACGAGACAGTTTCCTGGAGAGTCACTATATCTGGACCGGGACCCTGTTTCGGTCATCATTGTTTCTGACTCAGATATTTTTCGAGTAGATCACTGAATCAGGGACGGGACAGTTTCCTGGTAAGTCACTATATTAGGACCGGGACCCTATTTCGGTTCATCCCTGTTTCTGACTCGGATATTTTTCTAGCAGATCACTGAGTCAAGGACGAGGCAATTTCTTGCTGAGTGACTATATCTGTTTCGGGACCCTGTTTCGGTTCATCCCTGTTTTTGACTCATATATTTTTCGTGTATATAAATGAATCAAGGACGGGACAGTTTCCTGGTAAGTCACTATATCTGGACTGGGACCCAGTTTCGGTTCATCCCTGTTTCTGACTCGGATATTTTTCTTGCAGATCACGGAATCAGGGACGAGACAATTTCCTGGTGAGTCACTATATCTGTTCTGAGACCCTGTTTCGGTTCTTCCCTATTTCTGACTCAGATATTTTTCGTGTAGATCACTGAATCAAGGACGGGACAGTTTCCTGGTAAGTCATTATATCTGGACCGGGACCCGGTTTCGGTTCATCCCTCTTTCTGAAGTAGATATTTTTCTTGTAGATCACTGAATCTGGGACGAGAGAGTTTCCTGGAGAGTCACTATATCTGGACCGGGACCTTGTTTCGGTCATCATTGTTTCTGACTCAGATATTTTTCGAGTAGATCACTGAATCAGGGACGGGACAGTTTCCTGGTAAGTCACTATATTGGGACCGGGACCCTATTTCGGTTCATCCCTATTTCTGACTCGGATATTTTTCTAGCAGATCACTGAATCAAGGACGAGACAATTTCCTGCTGAGTGACTATATCTGTTCCGGGACCCTTTTTCGGTTCATTCCTGTTTTTGACTCATATATTTTTCGTGTATATCAGTGAATCAAGGACGTGACAGTTTCCTGGTAAGTAACTATATCTGGACCGGGACCCAATTTCGGTTCATCCCTGTTTCTGACTCGGATATTTTTCTTGCAGATCTGTTTCCTGGTAAGTCACTATATCTGGACCGGGAGCCAGTTTCGGTTTATCCCTGTTTCTGACTCGGATATTTTTCTTGCAGATCACGGAATCAGGGATGAGACAATTTCCTGGTGAGTCACTATATCTGTTCTGGGACCCTGTTTCGGTTCTTCCCTATTTCTGACTCAGATATTTTTCGTGTAGATCACTGAATCAAGGACGGGACAGTTTCCTGGTAAGTCATTATATCTGGACCGGGACCCTATTTCGGTTCATCCCTATTTCTGAAGCAGATATTTTTCGTGTAGATCACTGAATCAGGGAGGGGACAGTTTCCTGGAGAGTCACTACATCTGGACTGGGACCCTGTTTCGGTTCATCCCGGTTTCTGACTCAGATATTTTTCGTGTATATCACTAAATCTTGGACGGGACAGTTTCCTGGTAAGTCATTATATCTGGACCGGGACCCTGTTTCGGTTCATCCCTATTTCTGACGCAGATATTTTTCGTGTAGATCACTGAATCAGGGACGGGACAGTTTCCTGGTAAGTCACTATATCTGGACTGGGACCCTGTTTCGGTTCATCATTGTTTCTGACTCAGATATTTTTCGTGTCGATCACCAAATTAGGGACGAGACAGTTTCCTGGTAAGTCACTATATCTGGACCGGGACCCAGTTTCGGTTCATCCCTATTTCTGACGCAGATATTTTTCTTGTAGATCACTGAATCTGGGACGAGACAGTTTCCTGGAAAGTAACTATATCTGGACTGGGACCCTATTTCGGTTCATCCCGATTTCTGACTCAGATATTTTTCGTGTAGATCACTGAATCAGGGACGGGACAGTTTCCTGGTAAGTCACTATATCAGGACCGGGACCCTGTTTCGGTTCATCCAAGATTCTGACTCAGATATTTTTCGTGTAGATCACTGAATCAGGGACGGGACAGTTTCCTGGTAAGTCACTATATCTGGACCGGGACCCTGTTTCTGTTCATCCCTATTTCTGACGCAGATATTTTTCGTGTAGATCACTGAATAAGGGACGGGACAGTTACCTGGTAAGTCACTATATCTGGACTGGGACCCTGTTTCGGTTCATCCTTGTTTCTAACTCAGATATTTTTCGTGTAGATCACTAAATCATTGACGGGACAGTTTCCTAGTAAGTCACTATATCTGGACCGGGACCCTGTTTCGGTTCATCCAAGTTTCTGACTGAGATATTTCTCGTGTAGATCACTAAATCAGGGACGGGACAGTTTCCTGGTAAGTCACTATATCTGGACTGGGACCCAGTTTCGGTTCATCCCTATTTCTGACGCAGATATTTTTCTTGTATATCACTGAATCTGGGACGAGACAGTTTCCTGGAGAGTCACTTTATCTGGACTGGGACCCTGTTTCGGTTCATCCCGTTTTCTGACTCAGACATTTTTTGTGTATATCACTGAATCAGGGACGGGACAGTTTCCTGGTAAGTGACTATATCAGGACCGGGACCCTGTTTCGGTTCATCCAAGTTTCTGACTCAGATATTTTTCGAGTAGATCACTGAATCAGGGACGAGACAGTTTCCTGGTAAGTCACTATATCTGGACCGGGACCTTGTTTTGGTTCATCCATATTTCTGACGCAGATATTTTTCTTGTAGATCACTGAATCTGGGACGAGACAGTTTCCTGGAGAGTCACTATATCTGGACCGGGATCCTGTTTCGGTCATCATTGTTTCTGACTCAGATATTTTTCGAGTAGATCACTGAATCAGGGACGGGACAGTTTCCTGGTAAGTCACTATATCTGGACCGGGACCCTGTTTCGGTTAATCCCTATTTCTGACGCAGATATTTTTCTTGTAGATCACTGAATCTGGGACGAGACAGTTTCCTGGAGAGTCACTATATCTGGACCGGGACCCTGTTTCGGTCATCCTTGTTTCTGACTCAGATATTTTTCGTGTAGATCACTGAATCAGGGACGGGACAGTTTCCTGGTAAGTCACTATATCTGGACCGGGACCCTGTTTCGGTTAATCCCTATTTCTGACGCAGATATTTTTCTTGTAGATCACTGAATCTGGGACGAGACAGTTTCCTGGAGAGTCACTATATCTGGACCGGGACCCTGTTTCGGTCATCCTTGTTTCTGACTCAGATATTTTTCGTGTAGATCACTGAATCAGGGACGGGACAGTTTCCTGGTAAGTCACTATATCTGGACCGGGACCCTGTTTCGGTTAATCCCTATTTCTGACGCAGATATTTTTCTTGTAGATCACTGAATCTGGGACGAGACAGTTTCCTGGAGAGTCACTATATCTGGACCGGGACCCTGTTTCGGTCATCCTTGTTTCTGACTCAGATATTTTTCGTGTAGATCACTGAATCAGGGACGGGACAGTTTCCTGGTAAGTCACTATATCTGGACCGGGACCCTGTTTCGGTTCATCCAAGTTTCTGACTCAGATATTTTTCGTGTAGATCACTGAATCAAGGACGGGACAGTTTCCTGGTAAGTCACTATATCTGGACCGGGACCCAGTTTCGGTTCATCCCTGTTTCTGACTCGGATATTTTTCTTGCAGATCACGGAATCAGGGACGAGACAATTTCCTGGTGAGTCACTATATATGTTCTGGGACCCTTTTTCGGTTCGTCCCTATTTCTGACTCAGATATTTTTCGTGTAGATCACTGAATCAAGGACGGGACAGTTTCCTGGTAAGTCACTATATCTGGACCGGGACCCTATTTCGGTTCATCCCTGTTTCTGACTCGGATATTTTTCTAGCAGATCACTGAATCAGGGACGGGACAGTTTCCTGGTAAGTCACTATATCTGGACCGGGACCCTGTTTCGGTTCATCCCTATTTCTGACGCAGATATTTTTCTTGTAGATCACTGAATCTGGGACGAGACAGTTTCCTGGAGAGTCACTATATCTGGACTGGGACCCTGTTTCGGTTCATCCCGGTTTCTGACTCAGATATTTTTCGTGTATATCACTGAATCAGGGACGGGACAGTTTCCTGGTAAGTCACTATATCTGGACCGGGACCTTGTTTCGGTTCATCCAAGTTTCTGAATCAAATATTTTTCGTGTAGATCACTTAATCTGGGACAGGACAGTTTCATGGTAAGTCACTATATCTGGACCGGGACCCTGTTTCGGTTCATCCCTATTTCTGACGCAGATATTTTTCTTGTAGATCACTGAATCTGGGACGAGACAGTTTCCTGGAAAGTCACTATATCTGGACCGGGACCCTGTTTCGGTTCATCCAAGTTTCTGACTCAGATATTTCTCGTGTAGATCACTAAATCAGGGACGGGACAGTTTCCTGGTAAGTCAATATATCTGGACTGGGACCCTGTTTCGGTTCATCCCTATTTCTGACGGAGATATTTTTCTTGTAGATCACTGAATCTGGGACGAGACAGTTTCCTGGAGAGACACTATATCTGGACTGGAACCCTGTTTCGGTTCATCCCGGTTTCTGACTCAGATATTTTTCGTGTATATCACTGAATCAGGGACGGGACAGTTTCCTGGTAAGTCACTATATCTGGACCGGGACCCTGTTTCGGTTCATCCAAGTTTCTGACTCAAATATTTTTCGTGTAGATCACTGAATCAGGGACGGGAAAGTTTCTTGGTAAGTCACTATATCTGAACCGGAACCCTGTTTCGGTTCATCCCTATTTCTGACGCAGATGTTTTTCTTGTTAGATCACTGAATCAGGGACGGGACCGTTTCCTGGTAAGTCACTATATCAGGACCGGGACCCTGTTTCGGTTCATCCAAGTTTCTGACTCAAATATTTTTCGTGTAGATCACTGAATCAGGGACGGGACATTTTCCTGGTAAGTCCCTATATCTGGCCCGGGACCTTGTTCCGGTTCATCCCTGTTTCTATCTCAGATATTTTTCGTGTAGATGACTGAATCAGGGACGGGAAAGTTTCCTGGTAAGTCACTATATCTGGACCGGGACCCTGTTTCGGTTCATCCCTGTTTCTGACTCGGATATTTTTCTAGCAGATCACTGAATCAGGAACGACACAATTTCCTGGTAAGTCACTATATCTTTTTCGGGACCCTGTTTCGGTTCATCCCTGTTTCTGACTCAGATATTTTTCTTGTAGATCAGTGAATCTAGGACGAGACAGTTTCCTGGAAACTCACAATATCTGGAACAGGACCCTGTTTCGGTTCATCCTTGTTTCTGACTCAGATATTTTTCGTGTAGACCACTGAATCAGGGACGAGACAGTTTCCTGGGGAATCACTATATCTGTTCCGGGACTTTGTTTCGGTTCATCCCTGTTTCTGACTCAGATATTTCTCTTGTAGATCACTGAATCAGGGACGGGACATTTTCCTGGTAAGTCCCTATATCTGGACCGGGACCTTGTTCTGGTTCATCCCTGTTTCCATCTCAGATATTTTTCGTGTAGATCACTGAATCAGGGACGAGAAAGTTTCCTGGTAAGTCACTATATCTGGACCGGGACCCTGTTTCGGTTCATCCCTGTTTCTGACTCGTATAATTTTTCTTGCAGATCACTGTATCATGGACGAGACAGTTTCCTTGTGAGTCACTATATCCGTTTCGGGACCCTGTTTCGGTTCATCCCTGTTTCTGACTCAGGTATTTTTCGTGTAGATCACTGAATCAGGGACGGGACAGTTTCCTGGTAAGTCACTATATCTGGACCGGGACCCTGTTTCGGTTCATCCCTATTTCTGACTCGTATAATTTTTCTTGCAGATCACTGTATCATGGACGAGACAGTTTCCTTGTGAGTCACTATATCCGTTTCGGGACCCTGTTTCGGTTCATCCCTGTTTCTGACTCAGGTATTTTTCGTGTAGATCACTGAATCAGGGACGGGACAGTTTCCTGGAGAGTCACTATATCTGGACCGGGACCCTTTTTCGGTTCATCCTTGTTTGTAACTCGGATATTTTTCGTGTAGATCACTGAATCACGAACGGGACAGTTTCCTGGTAAGTCACTATATCTGGACCGGCACCCTGTTTCGGTTCATCCAAGTTTCTGACTCAAATATATTTCGTGTAGATCAATGAATCAGGGACGGGACAGTTTCCTGGTAAGTCACTATATCTGGACCGGGACCCTGTTTCGGTTCATCCCTATTTCTGACGCAGATATTTTTCTTGTAGATCACTGAATCTGGGACGAGACAGATTCTTGGAGAGTCACTATATCTGGACCGGGACCCTGTTTCGGCCATCCTTTGACAGTTTCCTGGTAAGTCATTATATCTGGACCGGGACCCTGTTTCAGTTAATCCATGTTTCTAACTCAAATATTTTTCGTGTAGATCACTGAATCAGGGACGGGACAGTTTCCTGGTAAGTCACTATATCTGGACCGGGACCCTGTTTCGGTTAATCCCTATTTCTGACGCAGATATTTTTATTGTGGATCACTGAATCTGGGACGAGACAGTTTCCTGGAGAGTCACTATATCTGGACCGGGACCCTGTTTCGGTTCATCCCTATTTTTGACGCAGATATTTTTCTTGTAGATCACTGAATCTGGGACGAGACATTTTCCTGGAGAGTCACTATATTTGGACCGGGACCCTGTTTAGGTCATCCTTGTTTCTGACTCAGATATTTTTCGTGTAGATCACTGAATCAGGGACGGGACAGTTTCCTGGTAAGTCACTATATCTGGACCGGGACCCTGTTTCGGTTAATCCAAGTTTCAGACTCAAATATTTTTCGTGTAAATCACTGAATCAGGGACGGGACAGTTTCCTGGTAAGTCACTATTTCTGGACCGGGACCCTGTTTCGGTTAATCCCTATTTGTGACGCAGATATTTTTCTTGTAGATTCATGAATCAGGGACGGGACACTTTCCTGGTAAGTCACTATATCTGGACCGGGACCCTGTTTCGGTTAATCCAAGTTTCAGACTCAAATATTTTTCGTGTAGATCACTGAATTAGGGACGGGACAGTTTCCTGGTAAGTCACTATATCTGGACCGGGACCCTGTTTCGGTTCATCCCTATTTCTGACGTAGATATTTTTCTTGTAGATCACCGAATCTGGGACGAGACATTTTCCTGGAGAGTCACTATATCTGGACCGGGACCCTGTTTCGGTCATCCTTCTTTCTGACTCAGATATTTTTCGTGTACATCACTGAATCAATGACGGGACAGTTTCCTAATAAGTCACTATATCTGAACCGGGACCCTGTTTCGGTTCATCCAAGTTTCTGACTCAGATATTTTTCGTGTAGATCACTGAATCAAGGACGGGACAGTTTCCTGGTAAGTCACTATATCTGGACCGGGACCCTATTTCGGTTCATCCCTGTTTCTGACTCGGATATTTTTCTAGCAGATCACTGAATCAGGGACGGGACAGTTTCCTGGTAAGTCACTATATCTGGACCGGGACCCTGTTTCGGTTCATCCCTATATCTGACGCTGATATTTTTCTTGTAGATTACTGAATCAAGGATGGGACAGTTTCCTGGTAAGTCACTATATCTGGACTGGGACCCTGTTTCGGTTAATCCAAGTTTCTGACTCAAATATTTTTCGTGTAAATCATTGAATCAGGGACGGGACAGTTTCCTGGTAAGTCACTATATCTGGACTTCAGATATTTTTCGTGTACATCTCTGAATCAGGGACGGGACAGTTTGCTGGAAAGTCACTATATCTGGACCGGGTCCCTGTTTCGGTTAATCCCTATTTCTGACGCAGATATTTTTCTTGTAGATCACTGAATCAGGGACGGGACAGTTTCCTGGTAAGTCACTATATCTGGACCGGGACCCTGTTTCGGTTAATCCCTATTTCTGACGCAGACATTTTTCTTGTATATCACTGAATCAGGGAAGAGACAGTTTCCTGGTGAGTCACTATATCTGGACCGGGACCCTGTTTCGGTAATTCTTGTTTCTGACTTAGATATTTTTCGTGTAGATCACTGAATCAGGGACGGGACAATTTCCTGGTAAGTCACTATATCTGGACCGGGACCCTGTTTCGGTTAATCCAAGTTTCTGACTAAAATATTTTTCTTGTAGATCACTGAATCAGGGACGGGACAGTTTCCTGGTAAGTCACTATATCTGGATCGGGACCCTGTTTCGGTTAATCCCTATTTCTGACGCAGACATTTTTCTTGTATATCACTGAATCTGGGACGAGACCGTTTCCTGGTGAGTCACTATATCTGGACCGGGACCCTGTTTCGGTTCATGCCAATTTCTGACGCAGATATTTTTCTTGTAGATCACTGAATCTGGGACGATCCCTGTTTCGGTTCATCCAGGTTTCTGACTCAGATATTTTTCGTGTGGATCACTGAATCAAGGACGGGACAGTTTCCTGGTAAGTCACTATATCTGGACCGGGACCCTATTTCGGTTCATCCCTGTTTCTGACTCGGATATGTTTCTAGCAGATCACTGAATTAGGGACGGGACAATTTCCTGGTAAGCCACTATATCTGGACCGGGACCCTGTTTCGGTTCATCCCTATTTTTGACGCAGGTATTTTTCTTGTAGTTCACTGAGTCTGGGACGAGATATTTGCCTGAAGAGTGACTATATCTGGACCGGGACCCTGTTTCGGTCATCCTTGTTTCTAACTCAGATATTTTTAGTATAGATCTCTTAATCAGGGACGGGACAGTTTCCTGGTAAGTCACTATATCTGGACCGGGACCCTGTTTCGGTTCATCCAAGTTTCTGACTCAAATATTTTTCGTGTAGATCACTGAATCAGGGACGGGACAGTTTCCTGGTAAGTAACTATATCTGGACCGGGACCCTGTTTCGGTTAATCTCTATTTCTGACGTAGATATTTTTCTTGTAGATCACTGAATCTGGGACGAGACAGTTTCCTGGAGAGTCACTATATCTGGATCGGGACCCTGTTTCAGTCATCCTTGTTTCTGACTCAGATTTTTTTTGTGGAAATCACTGAATCAGGGACGGGACAGTTTCCTGGTAAGTCACTGAATTAGGGACGGGACAGTTTTTTGCTAAGTCACTATATCTGGACCCGGACCCTGTTTCGGTTCATCCAAGTTTCTGACTTAGATATTTTTCGTGTAGATCACTGAATCAAGGACGGGACAGTTTCCTGGTAAGTCACTATATCTGGACCGGGACCCTGTTTCGGTTCATCCAAGTTTCTGACTCAGATATTTTTCATGTAGATCTCTAAATCAGGGACGGGACAGTTTCCTTGTAAGTCACTATATCTAGACCGGGACTCTGTTTCGGTTCATCCCTATTTCTGACGCAGATATTTTTCTTGTAGATCACTGAATCTGGGACGAGACAGTTTCCTAGAGTGTCACTATATCTGGACTGGGACCTTGTTTCGGTTCATCCCGGTTTCTGACTCAGATATTTTTCGTGTATATCACTGAATCAGGAACGGGACAGTTTGCTGGTAAGTCACTATATCAGGACCGAGACCCTGTTTCGGCTCATCCAAGTTTCTGACTCAGATATTTTTCGTGTAGATCACTGAATCAGGGACAGGACAGTTTCCTGGTAAGTCACTATATCTGGATCGGGACCCTGTTTCGGTTCATCCAAGTTTCTGACTCAAATATTTTTCGTGTAGATCACTTGATCAGGGAGGAGACAGTTTCCTGGTAAGTCAATATATCTGGACCGGGACCCAGTTTTTGTTCATCCCTGTTTCTAACTCGGATATTTTTTTGCAGATCACTGAATCAGGGACGAGAGAGTTTCCTGGTGGGTCACTATATCTGTTCCGGGACCTTGTTTCGGTTCATCCCTGTTTCTATATTTTTCTTGTAAATCACTGAATCTGGGACGAGACAGTTTCCTGAGAGTCACTATATCTGGACCGGGACCCTGTTTCGGTCATCCTTGTTTCTGACTCAGATATTTTTCGTGTAGATCACTGAATCAGGTACGGGAAAGTTTCCTGGAAAGTCACTATATCTGACCGGGACCCTGTTTCGGTTCATCCCTGTTTCTGAGTCGTATAATTTTTCTTGCAGATCACTGTATCTGGGACGACACAGTTTCCTGGTGAGTTACTCTATCTGTTTCGGGACCTATCAGGGACGAGACAGTTTCCTGGTAGTCACTCTATCTGTTTCGGGGCCCTGTTTCGGTTCATCCCTATTTCTGACGCAGATATTTTTCTTGTACATCACTGAATCTGGGACGAGACAGTTTCCTGGAGAGTCACTTTATCTGGACCGGGACCCTGTTTCGGTCATCCTTGTTTCTGACTCAGATATTTTTCGTGTAGATCACTGAATCAAGGACGGGACAGTTTCCTGGTAAGTCACTATATCTGGACCGGGACGCTGTTTCGGTTCATCCAAGTTTCTGACTCAGATATTTTTCGTGTAGATCAATGAATCAGGGACAGGACAGTTTCCTGGTAAGTCACTATATCTGGACCGGGACCCTATTTCGGTTCATCCCTGTTTCTGACTCGGATATTTTTCTAGCAGATCACTGAATCAAGGACGAGACAATTTCCTGGTGAGTCACTATATCCGTTCTGGGACCCTGTTTCGGCTCATCCCCGTTTTTGACTCAGATATTTTTCGTGTATCTCACTTAATCAAGGACGGGACAGTTTCCTGGTAAGTCACTATATATGGACCGGGACCCTGTTCCAGTTCATCCCTGTTTTTGTGTCAGATATTTTTCGTGTAGATCACTGAATCAGGGACGGGAAATTTTCCAGGTAAGTCACTACATCTGGTCCGGCACCCTGTTTCGGTTCATCCCTGTTTCTGACTCGTCTAATTTTTCTTGCAGATCACTGTATCAGGGACGAGACAGTTTCCTGGTGAGTCGCTATATCTGCTTCGGGACCCTGTTTCGGTTCATCCCTGTTTCTGACTCAGATATTTTTCGTGTAGATCACTGAATCAAGGACGGGACAGTTTCCTGGTAAGTCACTATATCTGGACCGGGACCCTGTTTCGGTTCATCCCTGTTTCTGACGCAGATATTTTTCTTGTAGATCACTGAATCTGGGACGAGACAATTTCCTGGAGAGTCACTATATCTGGACTGGTACCCTGTTTCGGTTCATCCCGATTTCTGACTCAGATATTTTTCGTGTAGATCACTGAATCAGGGACGGGACAGTTTCCTGGTAAGTCATTATATCAGGACCGGGACCCTGTTTCGGTTCATCCAAGTTTCTGACTCAGATATTTTTCGTGTAGATCACTGAATCAGGGACGTGACAGTATACTGGTAAGTCACTATATCTGGACCGGGACCCTGTTTCGGTTCATCCTGGTAAGTCACTATATCTGGACCGGGACCCTGTTTCGGTTCATCCCTATTTCTGACGCAGATATTTTTCCTGTAGATCACTGAATCTGGGACAAGACAGTTTCCTGGAGAGTCACTATATCAGGACCGGGACCCTGTTTCAGTTCATCCCTGTTTCTGACTCGGATATTTTTCTTGCAGATCACTGAATCTGGGACGAGACAGTTTCCTGGTGAGTCACTATATCTGTTCCGGGACCTTGTTTCGGTTCATCCCTGTTTCTGACTCAGATATTTTTCTTGTAGATCACTGAATCAAGGACGGGACAATTTCCTGGTAAGTCATTATATCAGGACCGGGACCCTGTTTCGGTTCATCCAAGTTTCTGACTCAGATATTTTTCGTGTACATCACTGAATCAAGGACGGGACAGTTTCCTGGTAAGTCAATATATCTGGACCGGGAGCCTATTTCGGTTCATCCCTGTTTCTGAGTCGGATATTTTTCTAGCAGATCACTGAATCAGGGACGAGACAGTTTCCTGGTGAGTCACTATATCTGTTCTGGGACCATGTTTCGGTTCATCCCTGTTTTTGACTCAGATATTTTTTGTGTAGATCACTGAATCAGGGACGTGACAGTTTCCTGGTAAGTCACTATATCTGGACCGGGACCCATTTTCGGTTCATCCCTGTTTCTAACTCGGAAATTTTTCTTGCAGATCACTGAATTAGGGACGAGACAGTTTCCTGGTGAGTCACTATATCTGTTCCGGGACCTTGTTTCGGTTCAGCCCTGTTTCTGACTCAGATATTTTTCTGGTAGATCACTGAATCAGGGACGGGACAGTTTCCTGGTAAGTCCTTATATCTGGACCGGGACCCTGTTCCGGTTCATCCCTGTTTCTGTCTCAGATATTTTTCGTGTAGATCACTGAATCAGGTACGGGAAAGTTTCCTTGAAAGTCATTATATCTGGACCGGGACCCTGTTTCGGTTCATCTCTATTTCTGACGCAGATATTTTTCTTGTAGATCACTGAATCTCGGACAAGACAGTTTCCTGGAGAGTCACTATATCTGGACCGGGACCCTGTTTTTGTCATCCTTGTTTCTGACTCAGATATTTTTCGTGTAGATCACTGAATCAGGGACGGGACAGTTTCATGGTAAGTCACTATATTTGGACCGGGATCCTGTTTCGGTTCATCCAAGTTTCTGACTCAGATATTTTTCGTGTACATCACTGAATCAAGGACGGGACTGTTTCCTGGTAAGTCACTATATCTGGACCAGGACCCTATTTCGGTTCATCCCTGTTTCTGAGTCGGATATTTTTCTAACAGATCACTAAATCAGGGACGAGACAATTTCCTGGTGAGTCACTATATCTGTTCTGGGACCCTGTTTCGGTTCATCCCTGTTTTTGACTCAGATATTTTTCGTGTAGATCACTGAATCAGGGACGAGACAGTTTCCTGGTAAGTC
>QAOA01004319.1:138311-160341 GCA_003255065.1 Cercis canadensis
GACCCTGTTTCGGTTCATCCCTGTTTCTGTCTCAGATATTTTTCGTGTAGATCACTGAATCAGGGACGGGAAAGTTTCCTGGTAAGTCACTATATCTGGACCGGGACCCTGTTTCGGCTCATCCCTGTTTCTGACTCGTATAATTTTTCTTGCAGATCACTGTATCAGGGACGAGACAGTTTCCTGGTAGTCACTCTATCAGTTTCGGGACCCTGTTTCGGTTTATCCCTATTTCTGACGCAGATATTTTTTCTGGTGAGTAACTATATGTGTTTCGGGACCCTGTTTCGGTCCATCCTTGTTTCTGACTCAGATATTTTTCGTGTAGATCACTGAATCAGGGACGGCAAAGTTTCCTGGTAAGTCACTATATCTGCACCGGGACCCTGTTTCGGTTCATCACTTTTTCTGACTCGTATAATTTCTCTTGCAGATCACTGTATCGTGGACGACACAGTTTCCTGGTGAGTCACTCTATGTGTTTCGGGACCCTGTTTCGGTTCATCCCTGTTTCTGACTCAGATATTTTTCGTGTAGGTCACTGAATCAGGGACGAGACAGTTTCCTGGAGAGTCACTATAACTGGACCGGGACCATTTTTCGGTTCATCCTTGTTTCTGACTCGGATATTTTTCGTGTAGATCACTGAATCAGGGACGAGACAGTTTCCTGGTAAGTCACTATATCTGGACCGGGACCCTGTTTCGGTTAATCCCTAATTCTGACGCAGATATTTTCCTTGTAAATCACTGAATCTGGGACGAGACAGTTTCCTGTAGAGTCACTATATCTGGACCGGGACCCTGTTTCGGTCATCCTTGTTTCTGACTCAGATATTTTCCGTGTAGATCACTGAATCAGGGACGGGACAGTTTCCTGAAGAGTCACTATATCTGGACCGAGACCCTTTTTCGGTTCATCCTTGTTTCTGAGTCGGATATTTTAATCAGGGACGGGACAGTTTCCTCGAGAGTCACTATATCTGGACCGGGACCCTTTTTCGGTTCATCCTTGTTTCTGACTCGGATATTTTTCGTGTAGATCACTGAATCAGGGACGGGACAGTTTCCTGGTAAGTCACTATATCTGGACCGTGACCCTGTTTCGGTTCATTCAAGTTTCTGACTCAGATATTTGTCTTGTAGATCACTGAATCTGGGACGAGACAGTTTCTTGATGAGTCATTATATCTGGAACGGGACCCTGTTTCGGTCATCCAAGTTTCTGACTCAGATATTTTTCGTGTAGATCACTGAATCAGGGACGGGATAGTATCCTGGTAAGTCACTATATCTGGACCGGGACCCTGTTTGGGGTAATCCCTATTTCTGACGCAGATATTTTTCTTGTAGATCACTGAATCTGGGACGAGACAGTTTCCTGATGAGTCACTATATCTGGACCGGGACCCTGTTTTGTTCATCCTTGTTTCTGACTCAGATATTTTTCGTGTAGATCACTGAATCAGGGACGGGATAGTTTCCTGGTAAGTCACTATATCTGGACCGGGACCCTGTTTCGGTTAATCCCTATATCTGACGCAGATATTTTTCTTATAGATCACTGAATCTGGGACGGGATAGTTTCGTGATGAGTCACTATATCTGGTCCGGGACCCTGTTTCGGTCATCCTTGTTTCTGACTCAGATATTTTTCGTGTAGATCACTGAATCAGGGACGGGACAGTTTCCTGGTAAGTCAATATTAGTGGACCAGGACCCTGTTTCGGTTCATCAAAGTTTCTGACTCAGATATTTTTCGTGTAGATCACTGAATCAAGGACTGGACAGTTTCCTGGTAAGTCACTATATCTGGACCGGGACCCTGTTTCGGTTCATCCCTATTTCTGACGCAGATATTTTTCTTGTAGATCACTGAATCTGGGACGAGACATTTTCCTGGAGAGTCACTATATCTGGACCGGGACCCTGTTTCGGTCATCCTTGTTTCTGACTCAGATATTTTTCGTGTAGATCACTTAATCAAGGACATGACAGTTTCCTGGTAAGTCACTATATCTGGACCGGGACCCTATTTAGGTTCATCCCTGTTTCTGACTCGGATATTTTTCTTGCAGATCACTAAATCAGGGACGGGACAGTTTCCTGGTAAGATACTATATCTGGACCGGGACCCTGTTTCGGTTCATCCCTATTTCTGACGCAGATATTTTTCTTGTAGATCACTGAATCTGGGACGAGACATTTTCCTGGAGAGTCACTATATCTGGACCAGGACCCTGTTTCGGTCATCCTTGTTTCTGACTCAGATATTTTTCGTGTAGATCTCTGAATCAGGGATGGGACAGTTTCCTGTTAAGTCACTATATACGGACCGGGACCCTGTTTCGGTTCATCTGTTCATCCAAGTTTCTGACTCAGATATTTTTCGTGTACATCACTAAATCAAGGAAGGGACAGTTTCCTGGTAACTCACTATATCTGGACCGGGACCCTGTTTCGGTTCATCCCTGTTTCTGACTCGTATAATTTTTCTTGCCGATCACTGTATCAGGGACGAGACAGTTTCCTGGTGAGTCACTATATGTGTTTCGGGACCCTGTTTCGGTTCATCCCTGTTTCTGACTCAGATATTTTTCGTGTAGATCGCTGAATCAGGGACGGGACAGTTTCCTTAAGAGTCACTATATATGGACCAGGACCCTTTTTCGGTTCATCCTTGTTTCTGACTCGGATATTTTTCGTGTAGATCACTAAATCAGGGACGGGACAGTTTCCTGGTAAGTCACTATATCTGGACCGGGACCCTGTTTCGGTTAATCCCTATTTCTGACGCAGATATTTTTCTTGTAGATCACTGAATCTGGGACGAGACAGTTTCCTGGTGAGTCACTATATCTGGACCGGGACCCTGTTTCGGTCATCCTTGTTTCTGACTCAGATATTTTTCGTGTAGATCACTGAATCAGGGACGGGACAGTTTCCTGGTAAGTCACTATATCTGGACCGGGACCCTGTTTCGGGTCATCCAAGTTTCTGACTCAGATATTTTTCGTGTAGATCACTGAATCAAAGACGGGACAGTTTCCTGGTAATTCACTATATCTAGACCGGGACCCTATTTCGGTTCATCCCTGTTTCTGACTCGGTCATTTTTCTAGCAGATTACTGAATCAGGGACGGGACAGTTTCCTGGTAAGTCACTATATCTGGACCGGGACCCAGTTTGGGTTAATCCCTATTTCTGACGCAGATATTTTTCTTGTAGATCACTGAATCTGGGACGAGACAGTTTCCTGGTGAGTCACTATATCTGGACCGGGACCCTGTTTCGGTCATCCTTGTTTCTGACTCAGATATTTTTCGTGTAGATCACTGAATCAAGGACGGGAGAGTTTCCTGGTAAGTCACTATATCTGGACCGGGACCCTATTTCGGTTCATCCTTGTTTCTGACTCGGATATTTTCCTAGCAGATCACTAAATCAGGGACGGGACAGTTTCCTGGTAAGTCTTTGTAGATCACTGAATCTGGGACGAGACATTTTCCTGGAGAGTCAATATATCTGGACCAGGACCCTGTTTCGGTCATCCTTGTTTCTGACTCAGATATTTTTCGTGTTGATCTCTGAATCAGGGATGGGACAGTTTCCTGTTAAGTCACTATATACGGACCGGGACCCTGTTTCGGTTCATCCAAGTTTCTGACTCAGATATTTTTCGTGTAGATCACTGAATCAAGGACGAGACAGTTTCCTGGTAAGTCACTATATCTGGACCGGGACCCAGTTTCGGTTCATCCCTGTCTCTAACTCGGAAATTTTTCTAGCACATCACTGAATCAGGGACGAGACAGTTTCTTGGTGAGTCACTATATATGTTCCGGGACCTTGTTTCGGTTCATCCCTGTTTCTGACTCAGATATTTTTCGTGTAGATCACTGAATCAGGGACGGGACAGTTTCCTGGTAAGTCACTATATTTGGACCGGGACCCTGTTTCGGTTCATCCCTGTTTCTGACTCGTATAATTTATCTTACAGATCACTGTATCAGGTACGAGACAGTTTCCTGGTGAGTCACTATATGTGTTTCGAGACCCTGTTTCGGTTCATCCGTGTTTCTAACTCATATATTTTTCGTGTAGATCACTGAATCAGGGACGGGACTGTTTCCTGGAGTGTCACTATATCTGGACCGGGACTCTTTTTCGGTTCCTCCTTCTTTCTGACTCGGATATTTTTCGTGTAGATCACTGAATCAGGGACGGGACAGTTTCCTGGTAAGTGACTATATCTGGACCGGGACCCTATTTCGGTTCATCCTTGTTTCTGACTCGGATATTTTTCGTGTAGATCACTGAATCAGCGACGGGACAGTTTCCTGGTAAGTGACTATATCTGGACCGGGAGCCTGTTTCAGTTCATCCAAGTTTCTGACTCAAATATTTTTCGTGTAGATCACTGAATCAGGGACGGGATAGTTTCCTGGTAAGTCACTATATCTGGACCGGGACCCTGTTCCGGTTCATCCCTGTTTCTGACTCAGATATTTTTCGTGTAGATCACTGAATCAGGGACGGGACAGTTTCCTGGTAAGTCACTATATTTGGACCGGGACCCTGTTTCGGTTCATCCCTGTTTCTGACTCGTATAATTTTTCTTACAGATCACTATATCAGGGTACGAGACAGTTTCCTGGTGAGTCACTATATGTGTTTCGAGACCCTGTTTCGGTTCATCCGTGTTTCTAACTCAGATATTTTTCGTGTAGATCACTGAATCAGGGACGGGACTGTTTCCTGGAGTGTCACTATATCTGGACCGGGACCCTTTTTCGGTTCATCCTTGTTTCTGACTCGGATATTTTTCGTGTAGATCACTGAATCAGGGACGGGACAGTTTCCTGGTAAGTCACTATATTTGGACCGGGACCCTGTTTCGGTTCATCCCTGTTTCTGACTCGTATAATTTTTCTTACAGATCACTGTATCAGGTACGAGACAGTTTCCTGGTGAGTCACTATATGTGTTTCGAGACCCTGTTTCGGTTCATCCGTGTTTCTAACTCAGATATTTTTCGTGTAGATCACTGAATCAGGGACGGGACTGTTTCCTGGAGTGTCACTATATCTGGACCGGGACACTTTTTCGGTTCATCCTTATTTCTGACTCGGATATTTTTCGTGTAGATCACTGAATCAGGGACGGGACAGTTTCCTGGAGTGTCACTATATCTGGACCGGGACCCTTTTTCAGTTCATCCTTGTTTCTGACTCGGATATTTTTCGTGTAGATCACTGAATCAGGGACGGGACAGTTTCCTGCTAAGTCACTATATTTGGACCGGGACCCTGTTTCGGTTCATCCCTGTTTCTGACTCGTATAATTTTTCTTACAGATCACTATATCAGGGTACGAGACAGTTTCCTGGTGAGTCACTATATGTGTTTCGAGACCCTGTTTCGGTTCATCCGTGTTTCTAACTCAGATATTTTTCGTGTAGATCACTGAATCAGGGACGGGATTGTTTCCTGGAGTGTCACTATATCTGGACCGGGACCCTTTTTCGGTTCAGGTACAAGACAGTTTCCTGGTGAGTCACTATATGTGTTTCGAGAACCTGTTTCGGTTCATCCGTGTTTCTAACTCAGATATTTTTCGTGTAGATCACTGAATCAGGGACGGGACAGTTTCCTGGAGTGTCACTATATCTGGACCGGGACCCTTTTTCGGTTCATCCTTGTTTCTGACTCGGATATTTTTCGTGTAGATCACTGAATCAGGGACGGGACAGTTTCCTGGTAAGTGACTATATCTGGACCGGGACCCTGTTTCGGTTCATCCAAGTTTCTGACTCAACTATTTTTCGTGTAGATCACTGAATCAGGGACGGGATAGTTCCCTGCTAAGTCACTATATCTGGACCGGGACCCTATTTGGGTTAATCCCTATATCTGACGCAGATATTTTTCTTGTAGATCACTGAATCTGGGACGAGACAGTTTCCTGATGAGTCACTATATCTGGACCGGGACCCTGTTTCGGTTCATCCCTATTTCTGACGCAGATATTTTTCTTGTAGATCACTGAATCTGGGACGAGACATTTTCCTGGAGAGTCACTATATCTGGACCGGGACCCTGTTTCGGTCATCCTTGTTTCTGACTCAGATATTTTTCGTGTAGATCACTGAATCAGGGACGGGACAGTTTCCTGGTAAGTCACTATATCTGGACCGGGACCCTGTTTCGGTTAATCCCTATTTCTGACGCAGATATTTTTCTTGTAGATCATTGAATCAAGGACGGGACAGTTTCCTGGTTAGTCACTATATCTGGACCGGGACCCTGTTTCGGTAAGCCCTAATTCTGACGCAGATATTTTTCTTGTAGATCACTGAATCTGGGACGAGACAATTTCCTGTAGGGTCACTATATCTGGACCGGGACCCTATTTCGGTCATTCTTGTTTCTGACTCAGATATTTTTCGTGTAGATCACTGAATCAGGGACGGGACAGTTTCCTGGTAAGTCACTATATCTGGACCGAGACCCTGTTTCGGTTAATCCCTATTTCTGATGCAGATATTTTTCTTGTAGATCACTGAATCAAGGACGGGACAGTTTCTTGGTTAGTCACTATATCTGGACCGGGACCCTATTTCGGTTCATCCCTGTTTCTGACTCGGATATTTTTCTAGCAGATCACGGAACCAGGGACGGGACAGTTTCCTGGTAAGTCACTATATCTGGACCGGGACCCAGTTTCGGTTAATCCCTAATTCTGACGCAGATATTTTTCTTGTAGATCACTGAATCTGGGACGAGACATTTTCCTGGAGAGTCACTATATCTGGACCGGGACCCTGTTTCGGTCATCCTTGTTTCTGACTCAGATATTTTTCGTGTAGATCTCTGAATCAGCGACGGGACAGTTTCCTGGTAAGTCACTATATCTGGACCGGGACCCTGTTTCGGTTCATCCAAGTTTCTGACTCAGATATTTTTCGTGTAGATCACTGAATCATGGACGGGAGAGTTTCCTGGTAAGTCACTATATCTGGACCGGGACCCTATTTCGGTTCATCCCTGTTTCTGACTCGCATATTTTTCTAGCTGATCACTGAATCAGGGACGGGACAGTTTCCTGGTAAGTCACTATATCTGGACCGGGACCCTGTTTCGGTTCATCCCTATTTCTGACGCAGATATTTTTCTTGTAGATCACTGAATCTGGGACGCGACATTTTCCTGGAGAGTCACTTTATCTGGACCGGGACCCTGTTTCGGTCATCCTTGTTTCTGACTCAGATATTTTTCGTGTAGATCTCTGAATCAGGGACGGGACAGTTTCCTGGTAAGTCACTATATATGGAGCGGGAACCTGTTTCGGTTCACCCAAGTTTCTAACTCAGATATTTTTCGTGTAGATCACTGAATCAAGGACGAGACAGTTTCCTGGTAAGTCACTATATCTGGACCGGGACCCAGTTTCGGTTCATCCCTGTTTCTAACTCGGAAATTTTTCTTGCACATTACTGAATCAGGGACGAGACAGTTTCTTGGTGTATCACTATATCTGTTCCGGGACCTTGTTTCGGTTCATCCCTGTTTTTNTTCATCCAAGTTTCTGACTCAGATAATTTTTGTGTAGATCACTGAATCAAGGACGGAAAGTTTCCTGGTAAGTCCCTATATCTGGACCGGGACCCTGTTCCGGTTCATCCCTGTTTCTGTATCAGATATTTTTCGTGTAGATCACTGAATCAGGGACGGGAAAGTTTCCTGGTAAGTCACTATATCTGGACCGGGACCCTGTTTCGGTTCATCCAAGTTTCTGACTCAGATATTTTTCGTGTAGATCACTGAATCAGGGACGGGACAGTTTCCTGGTAAGTCACTATATCTGGACCGGGACCCAGTTTCGGTTCATCCCTGTTTCTAACTCGGAAATTTTTCTTGCACATCACTGAATCAGGGACGAGACAGTTTCTTGGTGAGTCACTATATCTGTTCCGGGACCTTGTTTCGGTTCATCCTTGTTTCTGTCTCAGATATTTTTCGTTTAGATCACTGAATCAGGGACGGGAAAGTTTCCTGGTAAGTCACTATATCTGCATCGGGACCCTGCTTCGGTTCATCCCTGTTTCTGACTCGTATAATTTTTCTTGCAGATCACTGTATCAGCGACGAGACAGTTTCTTGGTGAGTCACTATATGTGTTTCAGGACCCTATTTCGGTTCATCCCTATTTCTGACTCAGATATTTTTCGTGTAGATCACTGAATCAGGGACGGTATCTGGGACGAGACAGTTTCCTGGAAAGTCACTATATCTGGATCGGTATCCTGTTTCGGTTCATCCTTGTTTCTGACTCAGATATTTTTCGTGTAGATCACTGAATCAGGGACGAATTCCCTGGTAAGTCACTATATATGGACCGGGACCCAGTTTCGGTTCATCCCTGTTTCTAACTCGAATATTTTTCTTGCAGATCACTGAATCAGGGACGAGACAGTTTCCTGGTGAGTCACTATATCTGTTCCGGGACCTTGTTTCAGTTCATCCCTGTTTCTATGTCAGATATTTTTCTTGTAAATCACTGAATAAAGGACGGGACAGTTTCCTTGTAAGTCACTATATCTGGACCGGGACCCTGTTTCGGTTCATCCCTGTTTCTGACTCAGATATTTTTCTTGTAGATCACTGAATCAGGGACGGGACAGTTTCCTGGTAAAACACTAAATCTGAACCGGGACCCTGTTTCGGTTATATCTGGACCGGGACCCTGTTTCGGTTCATCCCTATTTCTGACCCGGATATCTTTCTTGCAGATCACTGAATCAGGGACGAGACAGTTTCCTGGTGAGTCACTATATCTGTTCCGGGACCCTGTTTCGGTTCATCCCTGTTCTGACTCAGATATTTTTCTTGTAGATCACTGAATCAGGGACGATACAGTTTCCTGGTGAGTCACTATATCTGTTTCGGGTCCCTGTTTCAATTCATCCATGTTTCTTACTCGGATATTTTTCGTGTAGATCACTGAATCAGGGACGGGACAGTTTCCTGGTAAGTCACTATATCTGGACCGGGACCCTGTTTCGGTTCATCCCTGTTTCTGACTCGGATATTTTTCTTGCAGATCACTGAATCAGGGACGAGACAGTTTCCTGGTGAGTCACTATATCTGTTCCGGGACCCTGTTTCGGTTCATCCCTGTTTCTGACTCAGATATTTTTCTTGTAGATCACTGAATCAGGGACGAGGCAGTTTCCTGGTGAGTCATTATATCTGTTCCGGGACCCTGTTTCAGTTCATCCATGTTTCTTACTCAGATATTTTTCGTGTAGATCAATGAATCAGGGACGGGTCAGTTTCCTGGTAAGTCACTATATCTGGACCGGGATCCTGTTTCGGTTGGGACCCTGTTTCGGTTCATCCCTGTTTCTGACTGGGATTTTTTTCTTGCAGATCACTGAATCAGGGACGAGAAAGTTTCCTAGTGAGTCACTATATCTGTTCCGGGACCCTGTTTCAGTTCATCCATGTTTCGGACTCAGATTTTTTTCGTGTAGAACTCTGAATCAGGGATGGGAAAGTTTCCTGGTGAGTCACTCTATCTAGACCGGGACCCTGTTTCGGTTCATCCCTGTTTCTGACTCGGATATTTTTCTTGTAGATCACTGAATCAGGGACGAGACAGTTTCCTGGTGAGTCACTATATCTGTTCCGGGACCCTGTTTCGGTTCATCCCTGTTTCTGACTCAGATATTTTTCTTGTAGATCACTGAATCAGGGACGATACAGTTTCCTGGTGAGTCACTATATCTGTTCCGGGACCCTGTTTCAATTCATCAATGTTTCTGTCTCAGATATTTTTCGTGTAGATCACTGAATCAGGGATGGGACAGTTTCCTGGTAGGTCACTACATCTGGACTGGGACCCTGTTTCGGTTCATCCCTGTTTCTGACTCGGATATTTTTCATGTAGATCACTGAATCAGGGACGGGACAGTTTCCTGGTAAGTCACTATATCTGGGCCGGGACCCTGTTTCGGTTCATCCCTGTTTCTGACTCGGATATTTTTCTTGCAGATCACTGAATCAGGGACGAGACAGTTTCCTGGTGAGTCACTATATCTGTTCCGGGACCCTGTTTCGGTTCATCCCTGTTTCTGACTCAGATATTTTTCTTGTAGATCACTGAATCAGGGATGGGACAGTTTCCTGGTGAGTCACTCTACCTGGACCGAGACCCTGTTTCGGTTCATCCCTGTTTCTGACTCAGATATTTTTCGTGTAGATCACTGAATCAGGGACAGGACAGTTTCCTGGTAAGTCACTATATCTGGACCGGGACCCTGTTTCGGTTCATCCCTGTTTCTGACTCGGATATTTTTCGTGTAGATCACTGAATCAGGGATGGGACAGTTTCCTGGTGAGTCACCATATCTGCTCCGGGAACCTGGTTCGGTTCATCCCTGTTTCTGACTCAGATATTTTTCGTGTAGATCACTGAATCAGGGACAGGACAGTTTCCTGGTAAGTCACTATATCTGGACCGGGACCCTGTTTCGGTTCATCCCTGTTTCTGACTCGGATATTTTTCGTGTAGCTCACTGAATCAGGGATGGGACAGTTTCCTGGTGAGTCACCATATCTGCTCCGGGACCCTGTTTCGGTTCATCCCTGTTTCTGACTCAGATATTTTTCGTGTAGATCACTGAATCAGGGACGGGACAGTTTCCTGGTAAGTCACTATATCTGGACCGGGACCCTGTTTCGGTTAATCCAAGTTTCTGACTCAAATATTTTTCGTGTAGATCACTGAATCAGGGACGGGACAGTTTCCTGGTAAGTCACTATATCTGCACCGGAACCCTGTTTCGGTTAATCCCTATTTCTGACGCAGATATTTTTCTTGTAGATCACTGAATCTGGGACGAGACAGTTTCCTGGAGAGTCACTATATCTGGACCGGGACCCTGTTTCGGTCATCCTTGTTTCTGACTCAGATATTTTTCGTGTAGATCACTGAATCAGGGACGGGACAGATTCCTGATAAGTCACTATATCTGGACCGGGACCCTGTTTCGGTTAATCCCTATTTCTGACGCAGACATTTTTCTTGTATATCACTGAATCTGGGACGAGACAGTTTCCTGGAGAGTCACTATATCTGGACCGGGACCCTGTTTCGGTCATCCTTGTTTCTGACTCAGATATTTTTCGTGTAGATCACTGAATCAGGGACGGGACAGTTTCCTGGTAAGTCACTATATCTGGACCGGGACCCTGTTTCGGTTAATCCCTATTTCTGACGCAGATATTTTTCTTGTAGATCACTGAATCTGGGACGAGACAGTTTCCTGGAGAGTCACTATATCTGGACCGGGACCCTGTTTCGGTCATCCTTGTTTCTGACTCAGATATTTTTCGTGTAGATCACTGAATCAGGGACGGGACAGTTTCCTGGTAAGTCACTATATCTGGACCGGGACCCTGTTTCGGTTAATCCCTATTTCTGACGCAGATATTTTTCTTGTAGATCACTGAATCTGGGACGAGACAGTTTCCTGGAGAGTCACTATATCTGGACCGGGACCCTGTTTCGGTCATCCTTGTTTCTGACTCAGATATTTTTCGTGTAGATCACTGAATCAGGGACGGGACAGTTTCCTGGTAAGTCACTATATCTGGACCGGGACCCTGTTTCGGTTAATCCCTATTTCTGACGCAGATATTTTTCTTGTAGATCACTGAATCTGGGACGAGACAGTTTCCTGGAGAGTCACTATATCTGGACCGGGACCCTGTTTCGGTCATCCTTGTTTCTGACTCAGATATTTTTCGTGTAGATCACTGAATCAGGGACGGGACAGTTTCCTGGTAAGTCACTATATCTGGACCGGGACCCTGTTTCGGTTAATCCCTATTTCTGACGCAGATATTTTTCTTGTAGATCACTGAATCTGGGACGAGACAGTTTCCTGGAGAGTCACTATATCTGGACCGGGACCCTGTTTCGGTCATCCTTGTTTCTGACTCAGATATTTTTCGTGTAGATCACTGAATCAGGGACGGGACAGTTTCCTGGTAAGTCACTATATCTGGACCGGGACCCTGTTTCGGTTCATCCCTATTTCTGACGCAGATATTTTTCTTGTAGATCACTGAATCTGGGACGCGACATTTTCTCGGAGAGTCAGTATATCTGGACCGGGACCCTGTTTCGGTTCATCCCTGTTTCTGACTCGTATAATTTTTCTTGCAGATCACTGTATCATGGACGACACAGTTTCCTGGTGAGTAACTATATGTGTTTCGGGACCTTGTTTCGGTTTATCCCTGTTTCTGACTCAGATATTTTTCGTGTAGATCACTGAATCAGGGACGGGACAGTTTCCTAGTAAGTCACTATATCTGGACCGGGACAATATTTCGGTTCATCCCTGTTTCTGACTCGGATATTTTTCTAGCAGATCACGGAATCAGGGACGGGACAGTTTCCTGGTAAGTCACAATATCTGGACCGGGACCCTGTTTCGGTTAATCCCTAATTCTGACGTAGATATTTTTCATGTAGATCACTGAATCTGGGACGAGACATTTTCCTGGAGAGTCACTATATCTGGACCGGGACCCTGTTTCGGTCATCCTTGTTTCTGACTCAGATATTTTTCGTGTAGATCACTGAATCAGGGACGGGACAGTTTCCTGGTAAGTCACTATATCTGGACCGGGACCCTGTTTCGATTAATCCCTATTTCTGACGCAGATATTTTTCTTGTAGATCACTGAATCTGGGACGAGACAGTTTCCTGGAGAGTCACTATATCTGGACCGGGACCCTGTTTCGGTCATCCTTGTTTCTGACTCAGATATTTTTCGTGTAGATCACTGAATCAGGGACGGGACAGTTTCCTGGTAAGTCACTATATCTGGACCGGGACCCTGTTTCGGTTCATCCAAGTTTCTGACTCAGATATTTTTCGTGTAGATCACTGAATCAAGGACGGGACAGTTTCCTGGTAAGTCACTATATCTGGACCGGGACCCTATTTCGGTTCATCCCTGTTTCTGACTCGGATATTTTTCTAGCAGATCACTGAATCAGGGACGGGACAGTTTCCTGGTAAGTCATTATATCTGGACCGGGACCCTGTTTCGGTTATATCCCTATTTCTGACGCAGACATTTTTCTTGTATATCACTGAATCTGGGATGAGACAGTTTGCTGGTAAGTCATTATATCTGGACCGGGACCCTATTTCGGTTCATCCCTATTTCTGACGCAGATATTTTTCTTGTAGATCACTGAATCTGGGACGAGACATTTTCCTGGAGAGTCACTATATCTGGACCGGGACCCTGTTTCGGTCATCCTTGTTTCTGACTCAGATATTTTTCGTGTAGATCACTGAATCAGGGACGGGACAGTTTCCTGCTAAGTCACTATATCTGGACCGGGACCCTGTTTCGGTTAATCCCTATTTCTGACGCAGATATTTTTCTCGTAGGTCCCTGAATCTGGGACGAGACAGATTCCTGGAGAGTCACTATATCTGGACCGGGACCCTGTTTCGGTCATCCTTGTTTCTGACTCAGATATTTTTCGTGTAGATCACTGAATCAGGGACGGCTCAGTTTCCTGGTAAGTCACTATATCTGGACCGAGACCCTGTTTCGGTTCATCCAAGTTTCTGACTCAAATATTTTTCGTGTAGATCACTGAATCAAGGACGGGACAATTTCCTGGTAAGTCACTATATCTGGACCGGGCGCCAGTTTCGGTTCATCCCTGATTCTAACTCGGAAATTTTTCTTGCACATCACTGAATCAGGGACGAGACAGTTTCTTGGTGAGTCACTATATCTGTNTGGTAAGTCATTATATCTGGACCGGGACCCTGTTTCGGTTCATCCCTATTTCTGACGCAGATATTTTTCTTGTAGATCACTGAATCTGCGACGAGACATTTTCCTGAAGAGTCACTATATCCGGACCGGGACCTTGTTTCGGTCATCCTTGTCTCTGACTCAGATATTTTTCGTGTAGATCACTGAATCGGGGACGGGACAGTTTCCTGGTAAGTCACTATATCTGGACCGGGACCTTGTTTCGGTTAATCCCTATTTCTGACGCAGATATTTTTCTTGTAGATCACTGAATCTGGGACGAGACAGTTTCCTGGTAAGTCGCTATATCTGGACCGGGACCCTGTTTCGGTCATCCTTATTTCTGGCTCAGATATTTTTCGTGTAGATGACCGAATTAGGGACGGGACAGTTTCCAGGTAAGTCACTATATCTGGACCGGGACCCTATTTCGGTTCATCCCTGTTTCTGACTCGGATATTTTTCTAGCAGATCACTGAATCAGGGACGGGACAGTTTCCTGGTAAGTCACTATATCTGGACCGGGACCCTGTTTCGGTTCATCCCTATTTCTGACGCAGATATTTTTCTTGTATATCACTGAATCTGGGACGAGACATTTTCCTGGAGAGTCACTATATCTGGACCGGGACCCTGTTTCGTTCATCCTTGTTTCTAACTCAGATATTTTTCGTGTAGATCTCTGAATCAGGGACGGGACAGTTTCCTGGTAAGTCACTATATATGGACCGGTACCCTGTTTCGGTTCATCTAAGTTTCTGACTCAGATATTTTTCGTGCAGATCACTGAATCAAGGACGGGACAATTTCCTGGTAAGTCACTATATCTGGAACGGGCGCAAGTTTCGGTTCATCCCTGATTCTAACTCGGAAATTTTTCTTGCACATGTCACTATATCTGGATCGGGACCCTGTTTTGGTTAATCCCTATTTCTGACGTAGATATTTTTCTTGTAGATCACTGAATCAGGGACGGGAAAGTTTCCTGGTAATTCACTATATCTGGACCGGGACCCTCTTTCGGTTAATCCCTATTTCTGACGCAGATATTTTTCTTGTAGAACACTGAATCTGGGACGAGACAGTTTCCTGGTGAGTCACTATATCTGGACCGGGACCCTGTTTCGGTCATCCTTGTTTCTGACTCAGATATTTTTCGTGTAGATCACTGAATCAGGGACGGGACAGTTTCCTGGTAAGTCACTATATCTGGACCGGGACCCTATTTCGGTTCATCCAAGTTTCTGACTCAGATATTTTTCGTGTAGATCACTGAATCAAGGACGGGACAGTTTCCTGGTAAGTCACTCTATCTAGACCGGGACCCTATTTCGGTTCATCCCTGTTTCTGACTCGGTTATTTTTCTGGCAGATTACTGAATCAAGGACGGGACAGTTTCCTGGTAAGTCACTATATCTGGACCGGGACCCTGTTTCGGTACATCTCTATTTCTGACACTGGTATTTTTCTTGTAGATAACTGAATCTGGGACGAGACATTTTCTTCACTGAATCTGGGATGAGACATTTTCCTGGAGAGTCACTATATCTTGACCGGGACCCTGTTTCGGTCATCCTTCTTTCTGACTCAGATATTTTTCTTGTAGATCTCTGAATCAGGGACGGCCCAGTTTCCTGGTAAGTCACTATATCTGGACCGGGACCCTGTTTCGGTTCATCCAAGTTTCTGACTCAGATATTTTTCGTGTAGATCACTGAATCAGGGACGGGACAGTTTCCTGGTAAGTCACTATATCTGGACCGGGACCCTGTTTCGGTTAATCCCTATTTCTGACGCAGATATTTTTCTTGTAGATCACTGAATCTGGGACGAGACAGTTTCCTGGAGAGTCACTATATCTGGACCGGGACCCTGTTTCGGTCATCCTTGTTTCTGACTCAGATATTTTTCGTGTAGATCACTGAATCAGGGACGGGACTGTTTCCTGGTAAGTCACTATATCTGGACCGGGACCCTATTTCGTTAATCCCTCTTTCTGACGCAGATATTTTTCTTGTAGATTACTGAATCTGGGACGAGACAGTTTCCTGGTGAGGCACTATATCTAGAACGGGACCCTGTTTCGGTCATCCTTATTTCTGACTCAGATATTTTTCGTGTAGATCACTGAATTAGGGACGGGTCAGTTTCCTGGTAAGTCACTATATCTGGAGCGGGACCCTGTTTCGGTTCATCCAAGTTTCTGACTCAGATTTTTTTCGTGTAGATCACTGAATTAAGGACGGGACAGTTTCCTGGTAAGTCACTATATCTGGACCGGGACCCTATTTCTCTTCATCCAAGTTTCTGACTCAGATATTTTTCGTGTAGATCACTGAATCAAGGACGAGACAGTTTCCTGGTAAGTCACTATATCTGGACCGGGACCCTATTTCGGTTATCCCTGTTTCTGACTCGGATATTTTCCTAGGAGATCACTGAATCAGGGACGGGACAGTTTCCTGGTAAGTCACTTCTGACTCGGATATTTTTCTAGCAGATCACTGAATCAGGGACGGGAAAGTTTCCGGGTAAGTCACTATATCTGGACCGGGACCCTGTTTCGGTTCATCCCTATTTCTGAAGCAGATATTTTTCTTGTAGATAACTGAATCTGGGACGAGACATTTTCCTAGAGAGTCACTATATCTGGACCGGGACCCTGTTTCGGTTCATCCATGTTTCTGACTCAGATATTTTTCGTGTAGATCACTGAATCAAGGACGGGACAGTTTCCTGGTAAGTCACTATATCTGGACCGGGACCCTATTTCGGTTCATCACTGTTTCTGACTCGGATATTTTTCTAGCAGATCACTAAATCAGGGACGAGGCAATTTCCTGGTGAGTCATTATATCTGTTCCAGGACCCTGTTTCGGTTCATCCCTTTTTTTGACTCTTATATTTTTCGTGTATATCACTGAATCAAGGACGGGACAGTTTCCTGGTAAGTCACTATATCTGGACATTTCGGTTCATCCCTGTTTCTAACTCGGATATTTTTCTTGCACATCACTGAATCAGGGATGAAACAGTTTCTTGGTAAGTAACTATATCTGTTCCGGGACCTTGTTTCGGTTCATCCCTGTTTTTGACTCATATATTTTTCTTGTAGATCACTGAATCAGGGACGGGCAGTTTCCTGGTAAGTCCCTATATCTGGACCGGGACCCTGTTCCGGTTCTTCCCTGTTTCTGTCTCAGATATTTTTCGTGTAGATCACTGAATCAGGGACGGGAAAGTTTCCTGGTAAGTCACTATATCTGGACCGGGACCCTGTTTCGGTTCATCCCTGTTTCTGACTCGTATAATTTTTCTTACAGATCACTGTATCAGGGACGAGACAGTTTCCTGGTGAGTCACTATATGTGTTTTGGGACCCTGTTTCTGACTCGGATATTTTTCGTGTAGATCACTGAATCAGGGACGGGACAGTTTCCTGGAGAGTCACTATATCTGGACCGGGACCCTTTTTCGGTTCATCCTTGTTTCTGACTCAGATATTTTTCGTGTAGATCACTGAATCAGGGATGGGACAGTTTCCTGGTAAGTCACTATATCTGGACCGGGACCCTGTTTCGGTTAATCCCTATTTCTAACGAAGAAATTTTTCTTGTGTATCACTGAATCTGGGACGAGACAGTTTCCTGATGAGTCACTATATCTGGACTGGGACCCTGTTTCGGTCATCCTTGTTTCTGACTCAGATATTTTTCGTGTAGATCACTGAATCAGGGACGGGACAGTTTCCTGGTAAGTCACTATATCTGGACCGGGACCCTGTTTCGGTTCATCCAAGTTTCTGACTCAGATATTTTTCGTGTAGATCACTGAATCAAGGACGGGACAGTTTCCTGGTAAGTCACTATATCTGGACCGGGACCCTATTTCGGTTCATCCCTGTTTCTGACTCGGATATTTTTCTAGCAGATCACTGAATCAGGGACGGGACAGTTTCCTGGTAAGTCACTATATCTGGACCGGGACCCTGTTTCGGTTAATCCCTATTTCTGACGCAGATATTTTTCTTGTAGATCACTAAATCAAGGACGGGACAGTTTCCTGCTAAGTCACTATATCTGGACCGGGACCCTATTTCGGTTCATCCCTGTTTTTGACTCGGATATTTTTCTAGTAGATCACTGAATCAGGGACGGGACAGTTTCCTGGTAAGTCACTATATCTGGACCGGGACCCTGTTTCGGTTCATCCAAGTTTCTGACTCAGATATTTTTCGTGTAGATCACTGAATCAAGGATGGGAGAGTTTCCTAGTAAGTCACTATATCTGGACCGGGACCCTATTTCGGTTCATCCCTGTTTCTGACTCGGATATTTTTCTAGCATATCACTGAATCAGGGACGGGACAGTTTCCTGGTAAGTCACGATATCTGGACCGGGACCCTATTTGGGTTAATCCATATTTCTGACGCAGATATTTTTCTAGTAGATAGCTGAATCTGGGACGAGACAGTTTCCTGGATAGTCACTATATCTGGACTGGGACCCTATTTCGGTCATCCTTGTTTCTGACTCAGATATTTTTCGTGTAGATCTCTGAATCAGGGATGGGACAGTTTCCTGGTAAGTCACTATATATGGACCGGGACCCTGTTTCGGTTCATCCAAGTTTCTGACTCAGATGTTTTTTGTGTAGATCCCTGAATCAAGGACGGGACAGTTTCCTGGTAAGTCACTATATCTGGACCGGGACCCAGTTTTGGTTCATCCCTGTTTGTAACTCGGAAATTTTTCTTGCACATCACTGAATCAGGGACGAGACAGTTTCTTGGTGAGTCACTATATCTGTTACGGGAGCTTGTTTCGGTTCATCCATGTTTCTGACTCAGATCTTTTTCTTGTAGATCACTGAATCAGGGACGGGACAGTTTCCTGGTAAGTTGACGGGTGCCGAACCGTACAAAATTAAACTACTAATTGCAACTAAATTGTAGTATAGGATGCAACCAGTGTCGTCTCTCAAGGATTCATCAGAACAACTAATCTTTTAAGAACTTAAGCAAGAACAGAATAAGGGGGGTTTTGTGTTGAATGCAATATACTAAGAATTAAGAAAGCAGTAAATTGAATTTATCAAATAAGAGAAAACGCAATCAACTCAAGCAGGCAACCAAACTCTAATCCATCCTTGTTCACTAAAGATAACCTAGATCTGATTTAATTCTTGGTTAAGTGTTACCTGGAACCCCTAACAATAAGGCTTAGAATTCCTACTGATTTACCAATCAGGATTCAATTAATCATGGAATTAAGACTCTAGGCAACCGCTCTATATCACTAAATCCAGATTAATTTAATAACCGAATTATCCAAGTTAACCATATATTAAAGACCTTTAAAGTATGATTATCAATCTGATTACTGTTATGAATCTAATCAACCGATTTAAATTCATACAACTCATGGAATCAAAGTACCATTCAATCACATGAAGAAGGGGAGAAGCAGTAATTCAAATTAAATTAAATCAAACCCGGTTGAAGCACAGGAACTCTGGATTGTCAAGTTTGGCTCCTCTTGAATTGATTACAAACGAACTTAGCCTTCCATGGAAGACTTGAACACAAAGCAAAGGGGAAAAACGAACTAAACAAAGGAGGCAGCAGCAGCTCAAGGAATTTCGTATCTCTTCTGATTGTGTATATTTGCCTCAACAACTTGAGAATATATACTAGCTGGCTGCCTCCTCTAGGTTTCGTAATGGTTTCCTAATTACAAAATAAACCTAGTTTCCTAAATTATTAATGGTAAAAACATGATCAAGCCCTAGTGTCATGTGTGCTGGCCCAAAAACAGATGTTGGCCCAAATAAACATGCTCTGGTCCAATAGGCAGCCCTAAGGAAAGGAATCAGTCAATGCTGGGCGGAGTGCTGGGCGGAGCAGAAAATCTGGACTGCTTGCACGCGAATTTCAGTTGTCCAGACGCCAGAATCAGCTTCTGGGCTCTTCATATGAAATGTGGAATTTTTTGTCAGCTTTCTAACGAAACTGGAATCACATCAATCGGACATCTATAGCAAAAGATATGGTGAAAAACGTAAGCAGTGCCAGAATTTAACGGTTAAGCAATTAAAATCTACAAGCACCAACAAGTCCAAATCTACATTTAACAGTTAAGCAATTAAAATCTACAAGCACCAACAAGTCCAAACCTACAAAACATGTCTAAAAGCCATAAAAATCACTAGAAACACACACTAAAAGACTAAGTATAAGAGAAACAAATAGTATAAAATAATGTGTTATCAGGAACTTAATAAGAAATGGGTTGGGGGAATTTCTCTTGAAGTTTAATATTTTTTTTCCTTATTTTGTTCATTAAATTTGTTAGCGTAGATGGATTTGTTAATAAATTAAAGCTGGGAAGATGCAATTTATAAGAATAACTTTTCATTCTTATGTAAAAATATGGAAATTCTGTAGTTAAAGCCATTCCACTTTTTATTATGCGTTATGACATTCCCTAATGGTTATTTTTGCTGTGTAGGCGTTCTACTTTTGAATTAGACCAGTTTCCAGATGAATTGTTACAATCTTCAGCAGAACGCCTTTGCAGCCAGTGAAGAGATGAGAGGCTCCGTTCCCATTATTGATGAGGACTCTGTTGGTTTGTACTGTAGATTTTTCCCTTGTAGTGTTATGGGATTTTTTGAAGAATAATAATGATTAGAGAGATACTGGTATAGTTAAGATTGATTGATGTGTGTTTTGTTTTTGCTTCAATATGGTATTCCTTGATATATATAGCACTGTTTAAAAGTTTGGTAGTGACTTTAATAGATTATAAGGCATTTCAATAATATTTTATTACCTGTGGATTGTGATGAATTCCTGCTCTTATTTCATAGGCTAAACATTTGCATTGGCTTGAATCTTGTAGTTAGAGTTGTTATTACCATTGTATCTTTTTTCTCTGAGCTACTGCTTCCATGGAAGATTGTTTTGAACTGACAAATTAGACATGTGTAAAAAATGGGTTGAAATCATGTCTCTTAGTCTTTGATTCATGGAGGCGGATAACACAAGTTATATATATATATATATATATATATTTTATTTTTTCCTTTGGTAAGTGCTTCGCAGAGCAAGCTAAATAATTGCACTCAACCATTTCATAACAAAATTGCAGTTATGATTGCTGAATTTTTGTTAGAGCATGTTGGCATTCACTTGTGCATATTGTTTACTTCATATTAGAATATCATGGAAACTTAGTTTAAAGTTCTGGTAGAACCAATTGTCAAAGAACTAATTTAAGAAAGTGTATGTTACAATTTCACAGGAAAAGTACTGGGAAGAACACCCTGGGGAAGCTGTGCCTCTCATGAAACCAAAGTTTTATGGTGGACCATGGAGGATAATGAGGGGAGAGATCCCTCCAACTGGGTGAAAAGCTCTGAACACTTGTTTCATGCTTTCTTTNCAGATATTTTTCTTGTATCTCACTGAATCTGGGACGAGACAGTTTCCTGGTGATGCACTATATCTGGACCGGGACCCTGTTTCGGTCATCCTTGTTTTTGACTCAGATATTTTTCGTGGAAATCACTGAATCAGAGACGGGACAGTTTCCTGGTAAGTCACTATATCTGGACCGGGACCCTGTTTCGGTTCATCCAAGTTTCTGACTCAGATATTTTTCGTGTAGATCACTGAATCAAGGACGGGACAGTTTCCTGGTAAGTCACTATATCTGGACCGGGACCCTATTTCGGTTCATCCCTGTTTCTGACTCGGATATTTTTCTAGCAGATCACTGAATCAGGGACGGGACAGTTTCCTGGTAAGTCACTATATCTGGACCGGGACCCTGTTTCGGTTCATCCCTATTTCTGACGCAGATATTTTTCTTGTAGATCACTGAATCTGGGACGAGACATTTTCCTGGAGAGTCACTATATCTGGACCGGGACCCTGTTTCGGTCATCCTTGTTTCTGACTCAGATATTTTTCGTGTAGGTCACTGAATCAGGGACGGGACAGTTTCCTGGTAAGTCACTATATCTGGACCGGGACCCTGTTTCGTTTAATCTCTATTTCTGACGCAGATATTTTTCTTGTATATCACTGAATCTGGTACGAGACAGTTTCCTGGTGAGTCACTATATCTGGACCGGGACCCTGTTTCGGTCATCCTTGTTTCTGAC
>QAOA01004319.1:162060-174999 GCA_003255065.1 Cercis canadensis
GTTTCTGACTCAGATATTTTTCGTGTAGATCACTGAATCAAGGACGGGAGGGTTTCCTGGTGACTCACTATATCTGGACCGGGACCCTATTTCGGTTCATCCCTGCTTCTGACTCGGATATTTTTCTAGCAGATCATTGAATCAGGGACGGGACAGTTTCCTGGTAAGTCACTATATCTGGACCGGGACCCTGTTTCGGTTCATCCCTATTTCGGACGCAGATATTTTTCTTGTTAATCACTGAATCTGGGACGAGTCATTTTCCTGGAGAGTCACTATATCTGGACCGGGACCCTGTTTCGGTCATCCTTGTTTCTGACTCAGATATTTTTCGTGTAGATCTCTGAATCAGGGACGGGACAGTTTCCTGGTAAGTCACTATATCTGGACCGGGACCCAGTTTCGGTTCATCCCTGTTTCTAACTCGGAAATTTTTCTTGCACATCAATGAATCAGGGACGAGACAGTTTCTTGGTGAGTCACTATATCTGTTCTGGGACCTTGTTTCGGGTCATCCCTGTTTCTTACTCAGATATTTTTCTTGTAGATCACTGAATCAGGGAAGGGACAGTTTCCTGGTAAGTCCCTATATCTGGACCGGAACCCTGTTCTGGTCCATCCCTGTTTCTGTCTCAGATATTTTTCGTGTAGATCACTGAATCAGGGATGGGAAAATTTCCTGGTAAGTCACTATATCTGGACCGGGACCCTATTTAGGGACGGGACAGTTTCCTGGTAAGTCACTATATCTGGACCGGGACGCTATTTTCGGTTCATCCAAGTTTCTTACTCAGATATTTTTCGTGTAGATGATTGAATCAAGGACGGGACAGTTTCCTCGTAAGTCACGATATCTGGACCGGGACCCTATTTCGGTTCATCCCTGTTTCTGACTCGGATATTTTTCTAGCAGATCACTGAATCAGGGACGAGACAATTTCCTGGTGAGTCACTATATCTGTTCTGGGACCCTGTTTCGGTTCATCCCTATTTATGACGCAGATATTTTTCTTGTAGATCATTGAATCTGGGACGAAACAGTTTCTTGGAGAGTCACTATATCTGGACTGGGACCTGTTTCAGTTCATCCCGGTTTCTGACTCAAATATTTTTCGTGTAGATCACTGAATCAGGGATGGGATAGTTTCCTGGTAAGTCACTATATAAGGACCGGGACCCTGTTTCGGTTCATCCCTATTTCTGACGCAGATATTTTTCTTGTAGATCACTGAATCTGGGAGGAGACAGTTTCCTGGGGAGTCACTATATCTGGACCGGGACCCTGTTTCGGTCATCCTTGTTTCTGACTCAGATATTTTTCGTGTAGATCACTGAATCAGGGACGGGACAGTTTCCTGGTAAGTCACTATATCTGGACCGGGACCCTGTTTCGGTTCATCCAAGTTTCTGACTAAGATATTTTTTGTGTAGATCACTAAATCAAGGACGGGACAGTTTCCTGGAAAGTCACTATATCTGGACCGGGACCCTGTTTCGGTCATCCTTGTTTCTGACTCAGATATTTTTCGTGTAGATCTCTGAATCAGGGACGGGACAGTTTCCTGGTAAGTCAGTATATCTGGACCGGGACCCTGTTTCGGTTGATCCAAGTTTCTGACTCAGATATTTTTCGTGTAGATCACTGAATCAAGGACGGGACAGTTTCCTGGTAAGTCACTATACCTTGTCCGGGACCCTATTTCGGTTCATCCCTGTTTCTGACTCGGATATTTTTCTAGCAGATCACTGAATCAGGGACGGGACAGTTTCCTGGTAAGTCACTATATCTGGACCAGGACCCTGTTTCGGTTAATCCCTATTTATGACGCAGATATTTTTCTTGTAGATCACTGAATCAGGGACGGGACAATTACCTGGTAAGTCACTATATCTGGACCGGGACCCTGTTTCGGTTAGTCCAAGTTTCTGACTCAAATATTTTTCGTGTAGATCACTGAATCAGGGAAGGAACAGTTTCCTAGTAAGACACTATATCTGGACCGGGACCCTATTTCGGTTCATCCCTATCACTATATCTGGACCGGGACCCTGTTTCGGTTCATCCCTATTTCTTACGCAGATATTTTTCATGTAGATCACTGAATCTGGGACGAGACATTTTCCTGGAGAGTCACTATATCTGGACCGGGACCATGTTTCGGTCATCCTTGTTTCTAACTCAGATATTTTTCGTGTAGATCACTGAATTAGGGACAGGACAGTTTCTTGGTAAGTCACTATATCTGGACCGGGACCCTGTTTCGTTTCATCCCTATTTCTGACGCAGATATTTTTCTTGTATATCACTGGATCTGGGACGAGGCATTTTCCTGGATAGTCACTATATCTAGACCGGGACCCTGTTTCGGTCATCCTTGTTTCTGACTCAGATATTTTTCGTGTAGATCACTGAATCAGGGACGGGACAGTTTCCTGGTAAGTCACTATATCTGGACCGGGACCCTATTTCGGTTCATCCCTGTTTCTGACGCAAATATTTTTCTCGTAGATCACTGAATCTGGGACGAGACATTTTCCTGGAGAGTCACTATATCTGGACCGGGACCCTGTTTCGGTTATCCTTGTTTCTGACTCAGATATTTTTCTTGTATCTCACTGAATCTGGGACGAGACAGTTTCCTGGTGAGTCACTATATCTGGACCGGGATCCTGTTTCGCTCATCCTTGTTTCTGACTCAGATATTTTTCGTGTAGATCACTGAATCAGGGACGGGACAGTTTCCTGGTAAGTCACTATATCTGGACCGGGACCCTGTTTCGGTTAATCCCTATTTCTGACGCAGATATTTTTCTTGTAGATCACTGAATCTGGGACGAGACAGTTTCCTGGAGAGTCACTATATCTGGACCGGGACCCTGTTTCGGTCATCCTTGTTTCTGACTCAGATATTTTTCGTGTAGATCACTGAATCAGGGACGGGACAGTTTCCTGGTAAGTCACTATATCTGGACCGGGACCCTGTTTCGGTTAATCCCTATTTCTGACGCAGATATTTTTCTTGTAGATCACTGAATCTGGGACGAGACAGTTTCCTGGAGAGTCACTATATCTGGACCGGGACCCTGTTTCGGTCATCCTTGTTTCTGACTCAGATATTTTTCGTGTAGATCACTGAATCAGGGACGGGACAGTTTCCTGGTAAGTCACTATATCTGGACCGGGACCCTGTTTCGGTTAATCCCTATTTCTGACGCAGATATTTTTCTTGTAGATCACTGAATCTGGGACGAGACAGTTTCCTGGAGAGTCACTATATCTGGACCGGGACCCTGTTTCGGTCATCCTTGTTTCTGACTCAGATATTTTTCGTGTAGATCACTGAATCAGGGACGGGACAGTTTCCTGGTAAGTCACTATATCTGGACCGGGACCCTGTTTCGGTTAATCCCTATTTCTGACGCAGATATTTTTCTTGTAGATCACTGAATCTGGGACGAGACAGTTTCCTGGAGAGTCACTATATCTGGACCGGGACCCTGTTTCGGTCATCCTTGTTTCTGACTCAGATATTTTTCGTGTAGATCACTGAATCAGGGACGGGACAGTTTCCTGGTAAGTCACTATATCTGGACCGGGACCCTGTTTCGGTTAATCCCTATTTCTGACGCAGATATTTTTCTTGTAGATCACTGAATCTGGGACGAGACAGTTTCCTGGAGAGTCACTATATCTGGACCGGGACCCTGTTTCGGTCATCCTTGTTTCTGACTCAGATATTTTTCGTGTAGATCACTGAATCAGGGACGGGACAGTTTCCTGGTAAGTCACTATATCTGGACCGGGACCCTGTTTCGGTTAATCCCTATTTCTGACGCAGATATTTTTCTTGTAGATCACTGAATCTGGGACGAGACAGTTTCCTGGAGAGTCACTATATCTGGACCGGGACCCTGTTTCGGTCATCCTTGTTTCTGACTCAGATATTTTTCGTGTAGATCACTGAATCAGGGACGGGACAGTTTCCTGGTAAGTCACTATATCTGGACCGGGACCCTGTTTCGGTTAATCCCTATTTCTGACGCAGATATTTTTCTTGTAGATCACTGAATCTGGGACGAGACAGTTTCCTGGAGAGTCACTATATCTGGACCGGGACCCTGTTTCGGTCATCCTTGTTTCTGACTCAGATATTTTTCGTGTAGATCACTGAATCAGGGACGGGACAGTTTCCTGGTAAGTCACTATATCTGGACCGGGACCCTGTTTCGGTTAATCCCTATTTCTGACGCAGATATTTTTCTTGTAGATCACTGAATCTGGGACGAGACAGTTTCCTGGAGAGTCACTATATCTGGACCGGGACCCTGTTTCGGTCATCCTTGTTTCTGACTCAGATATTTTTCGTGTAGATCACTGAATCAGGGACGGGACAGTTTCCTGGTAAGTCACTATATCTGGACCGGGACCCTGTTTCGGTTAATCCCTATTTCTGACGCAGATATTTTTCTTGTAGATCACTGAATCTGGGACGAGACAGTTTCCTGGAGAGTCACTATATCTGGACCGGGACCCTGTTTCGGTCATCCTTGTTTCTGACTCAGATATTTTTCGTGTAGATCACTGAATCAGGGACGGGACAGTTTCCTGGTAAGTCACTATATCTGGACCGGGACCCTGTTTCGGTTAATCCCTATTTCTGACGCAGATATTTTTCTTGTAGATCACTGAATCTGGGACGAGACAGTTTCCTGGAGAGTCACTATATCTGGACCGGGACCCTGTTTCGGTCATCCTTGTTTCTGACTCAGATATTTTTCGTGTAGATCACTGAATCAGGGACGGGACAGTTTCCTGGTAAGTCACTATATCTGGACCGGGACCCTGTTTCGGTTAATCCCTATTTCTGACGCAGATATTTTTCTTGTAGATCACTGAATCTGGGACGAGACAGTTTCCTGGAGAGTCACTATATCTGGACCGGGACCCTGTTTCGGTCATCCTTGTTTCTGACTCAGATATTTTTCGTGTAGATCACTGAATCAGGGACGGGACAGTTTCCTGGTAAGTCACTATATCTGGACCGGGACCCTGTTTCGGTTAATCCCTATTTCTGACGCAGATATTTTTCTTGTAGATCACTGAATCTGGGACGAGACAGTTTCCTGGAGAGTCACTATATCTGGACCGGGACCCTGTTTCGGTCATCCTTGTTTCTGACTCAGATATTTTTCGTGTAGATCACTGAATCAGGGACGGGACAGTTTCCTGGTAAGTCACTATATCTGGACCGGGACCCTGTTTCTGTTCATCCAAGTTTCTGACTCAGATATTTTTCGTGTAGATCACTGAATCAAGGACGGGCAGTTTCCTGGTAAGTCACTATATCTGGACCAGGACCCTATTTCGGTTAATCCCTATTTCTGACTCGGATATTTTTCTAGCAGATCACTGAATCAGGGACGGGACAGTTTCCTGGAGAGTCACTATAGCTGGACCGGGACCCTGTTTCGGTCATCCTTGTTTCTGACTCAGATATTTTTCGTGTAGATCACTGAATCAGGGACGGGACAGTTTCCTGGTAAGTCACTATATCTGGACCGGGACCCTGTTTCGGTTCATCCAAGTTTCTGACTCAGATGTTTTTCGTGTAGATCACTGAATCAAGGACGGGACAGTTTCCAGGTAAGTCACTATATCTGGACCGGGACCCTATTCCGGGTCATCCCTGTTTCTGACTCGGATATTCTTCTAGCAGATCACTGAATCAGGGACGGGACAGTTTCCTTGTCAGTCACTATATCTGGACCGGGACCCTGTTTCGGTTCATCCCTATTTCTGACGCAGATATTTTTCTTGTAGATCACTGAATCTGGGACGAGACATTTTCCTAGAGAGTCACTATATCTGGACCGGGCCCTGTTTCGGTCATCCTTCTTTCTGACTCAGATATTTTTCTTGTAGATCTCTGAATCAGGGACGGGACAGTTTCCTGGTAAGTCACTGTATATGGACCGGGACCCTGTTTCGGTTCATCCAAGTTTCTGACTCAGATACTTTTCGTGTAGATCAGTTAATCAAGGTCGGGACAGTTTCCTGGTAAGTCACTATATCTGGACCGGGACCCAGTTTCGGTTCATCCCTGTTTCTGACTCAGATATTTTTCGTGTAGATCACTGAATCAGGGACAGAACAGTTTCCTGGTAAGTCACTATATCTGGACCGGGACCCTGTTTCGGTTAATCCAAGTTTTGACTCAAATAGTTTTCGTGTAGATCACTGAATCAGGGATGGGACAGTTTCCTGGTAAGTCACTATATCTGGACCGGGACCCTGTTTCGGTTAATCCCTATTTCTGACGCAGACATTTTTCTTGTATATCACTGAATCTGGGACGAGACAGTTTCCTGGTGAGTCACTATATCTGGACCGGGACCCTGTTTCGGTCATCCTTGTTTCTGACTCAGATATTTTTCGTGTAGATCACTGAATCAGGGACGGGACAGTTTCCTGGTAAGTCCCTATATCCGGACCGGGACCCTGTTTCGGTTCATCCCTGTTTCTGACTCATATATTTTTCGAGTAGATCACTGAATCAAGGACGGGAAAGTTTCCTGGTAAGTCACTATATCTGGACCGGGACCCTGTTTCGGTTAATCCCTATTTCTGACGCAGACATTTTTCTTGTATATCATTGAATCTGGGACGAGACAGTTTCCTGGTGAGTCACTATATCTGGACCGGGACCCTGTTTCGGTCATCCTTGTTTCTGACTCAGATATTTTTCGTGTAGATCACTGAATCAGGGACGGGACAGTTTCCTGGTAAGTCCCTTATCTGGACCGGGACCCTATTCCGGTCCATCCCTGTTTCAATCTCAGATATTTTTCTTGTAGATCACTGAATCATGGACGGGAAAGTTTCNGACAGTTTCCTGGAGAGTCACTTTATCTGGACCGGGACCCTGTTTCGGTCATCCTTGTTTCTGACCCAGATATTTTTCGTGTAGATCACTGAATCAAGGACGGGACATTTTCCTGGTAAGTCACTATATCTGTACCGGGACCCTGTTTCGGTTCATCCCTATTTCTGACGCAGATATTTTTCTTGTAAATCACTGAATCTGGGACGAGACAGTTTCCTGGAGAGTCACTATATCTGGACCGGGACCCTGTTTCGGTCATCCTTGTTTCTGACTCAGATATTTTTCGTGTAGATCACTGAATGAAAGACGGAACAGTTTCCTGGAAAATCCATATATCTGGACCGGGATCCTGTTCCTGTTCATCCTTGTTTCTGTGTCAGATAATTTTCGTGTAGATCACTGAATCAGGTTCGGGAAAGTTTCCTGGAAAGTCACTATATCTGGACCGGGACCCTGTTTCGGTTCATCCCTGTTTCTGACTCGTATAATTTTTCTTGCAGATCACTGTATCAGGGACGAGACAGTTTCCTGGTGAGTTACTCTATCTGTTTCGGGACCCTGTTTCGGTTCATCCCTGTTTCTGACTCAGATATTTTTCGTGTAGATCACTGAATCAGGGACGGGACAGTTTCCTGGAGAGTCACTATATCTGGACCGGGACCCTTTTTCGGTTCATCCTTGTTTCTGACTCGGATATTTTTCGTGTAGATCACTGAATGACAAACGGGACAATTTCCTGGTAAGTCACTATATCTGGACCGAGATCCTGTTTCGGTTCATCCCTATTTCTGACGCAGATATTTTTCTTGTAGATCACTGAATCTGGGACGAGACAGTTTCCTGGAGAGTCACTATATCTGGACCGGGACCCTGTTTCGGTCATCCTTGTTTCTGACTCAGATATTTTTCGTGTAGATCACTGAATCAAGGACGGGACAGTTTCCTGGTAAGTCACTATATCTGGACAAGGACCTTGTTTCGGTTCATCCCTGTTTCTGACTCGGATATTTTTCTTGTAGATCACTGAATCAGGGACGAGACAGTTTCCTGGTGAGTCACTATATCTGTTCCGGGACCCTGTTTCGGTTCATCCCTGTTTCTGACTCAGATATTTTTCTTGTAGATCACTGAATCAGGGACGAGACAGTTTCCTGGTGAGTCACTATATCTGTTCCGGGACCCTGTTTCGGTTCATCCCTGTTTCTGACTCAGATATTTTTCTTGTAGATCACTGAATCAGGGACGATACAGTTTCCTGGTGAGTCACTATATCTGTTCCAGGACCCTGTTTCGGTTCATCCCTGTTTCTGACTCAGATATTTTTCTTGTAGATCACTGAATCAGGGACGGGACAGTTTCCTGGAAAGTAACTATATCTGGACCGGGATCCTGTTTCGGTTCGTCCAAGTTTCTGACTCAGATATTTTTTGTGTAGATCACTGAATCAGGGATGGGATAGTTTCCTGGTAAGTCACTATATCTGGACCGGGACCCTGTTTCGGTTCATCCCTGTTTCTAACTTGGATATTTTTCTTGCAGATCACTGAATCAGGGACGAGACTGTTACCTGGTAAGACACTATATCTGTTCCGGGACCTTGTTTCGGTTCTTCCCTGTTTCTGACTCAGATATTTTTCTTGTAGATCACTGAATCAGGGACGGGACAGTTTCCTGGTAAACCATTATATCTGGACCGGGACCCCTTTTCGGTTCATCCCGGTTTCTGACTCAGATATTTTTTTTGTAGATCACTGAATCTGGGATGAGACAGCTTCCCGGAGAGTCACTATATCTGGACCGGGACCCTGTTTCGGTTCATCCCTGTTTCTAACTTGGATATTTTTCTTGTAGATCACTGAATCAGGGACGAGACTGTTACCTGGTAAGACACTATATCTGTTCCGGGACCTTGTTTCGGTTCATCCATGTTTCTGACTCAGATATTTTTCTTGTAGATCACTGAATCAAGGACGGGACAGTTTCCTGGGAAGTCACTATATCTGGACCGGGACCCTATTTCGGCTCATCCCTGTTTCTGACTCGGATATTTTTCTAGCAGATCTCTGAATCTGGGACGAGACAATTTCCTTGTAAGTCACTATATCTGTTCCGGGACCCTGTTTCGGTTCATCCCTGTTTTTGACTCATATTTTTCGTGTATATCACAAAATCAAGGACGGGATAGTTTCCTGGTAAGTCACTATATCTGGACCGAGACGCAGTTTCGGTTAATCACTGTTTCTGACTCGGATATTTTTCTTGCAGATCACTGAATCAGGGACGAGACAATTTCCTGGTGAGTCACTATATCTGTTCCGGGACCTTGTTTCGGTTCTTCCCTATTTCTGACTCAGATATCTTTCGTGTAGATCACTGAATCGGGGACGGAACAGTTTCCTGGTGAGTCACTATATCTGTTCCGGGACCTTGTTTCGGTTCATCCCTGTTTCTGACTCAAATATTTTTCTTGTAGATCACTGAATCAGGGACGGGATAGTTTCCTGGTAAGTCACTATATCTGGACCGGGACCCTGTTTCGGTTCATCCCTGCTTCTGACTCAGAAATTTTTCGTGTAGATCACTGAATCAGGAACGAGACAGTTTCCTGGTAAGTCACTATATCTGGACCGGGACCCTGTTTCGGTTCATCCCGGTTTCTGACTCAGATATTTTTTTTGTAGATCACTGAATCTGGGACGAGACAGTTTCCTGGAGAGTCACTATTTCTGGACCGGGACCCTTTTTCGGTTCATCCTTGTTTCTAACTCAGATATTTTTCGTGTAGATCACTGAATCAGGGACGGGACAGTTTCCTTGTAAGTCACTATATCTGGACCGGGAACCTGTTTCGGTTCATCCTTGTTTCTGACTCAGATATTTTTCGTATAGATCACTGAATTAGGGACGAGACAATTTCCTGGTAGGTCAATATATCTGGATCGGGACCCAGATTCGGTTCATCCCTATTTCTAAATCGGATATTTTTCTTACAGATCACTGAATCAGGGATAAGACTGTTTCCTGGTGAGACACTATATCTGTTCCGGGACCTTGTTTCGGTTCATCCCTGTTTCTGACTAAGATATTTTTCATGTACATCACTGAATCAGGGACAGGACAGTTTCCTGGTAAACCACTATATCTGGACCGGGACCCTTTTCGGTTCATCCCGGTTTCTGACTCAGATATTTTTTTTGTAGATCACTGAATCTGGGACGAGACAGTTTCCTGGAGAGTCACTATATCTGGACCAGGACCCTTTTTCGGTTCATCCCTGTTTCTGACTCAGATATTTTTCGTGTAGATCACTGAATCAAGGACGGGACAGTATCCTGGTAAGTCACTATATCTGGACCGGGACCCTATTTCGGTTCATCCCTGTTTCTGACTCGGATATTTTTCTAGCAGATCACTAAATCAGGGACGAGACATTTTCCTGGTGAGTCACTACATCTGTTCCGGGACCCTGTTTCGGTTCGTCCCTGTTTTTGACTCATATATTTTTCGTGTATATCACTGAATCAAGGACGGGACAGTTTCCTGGTAAGTCACTATATCTGGACCGAGATGCAGTTTCGGTTCATCCCTGTTTCTGACTCGGATATTTTTCTTGCAGATCACTGAATCAGGGATGAGACAATTTCCTGGTGAGTCACTATATATGTTCAGGGACCTTGTTTCGGTTCATCCTTGTTTCTGACTCAGATATTTTTCGTGTAGATCACTGAATCAGGGACGGGACAGTTTCCTTGTAAGTCACTATATCTGGACCAGGACCCTGTTTCGGTTCATCCAAGTTTCTGACTCAGATATTTTTCGTGTAGATCACTGAATCAGGGACGGGACAGTTTCCTGGTAAGTCACTATATCTTGACCGGGACCCTATTTCGGTTGATCCCTGTTTCTGACTCGGATATTTTTCTAGCAGATCACTGAATCAGGGATGAGACAATTTCCTGGTGAGTCACTATACCTGTTCCGGGACCCTGTTTCGGTTCATCCCTATTTTTGACTCATATATTTTTCGTGTATATCACTGAATCAAGGACGGGACAGTTTCTTGGTAAGTCACTATATCTGGACCGGGACCCTGTTTGGGTTCATCCCTATTTCTAACTCGGATATTTTTCTTGCAGATCACCGAATCAGGGACGAGAAAGTTTCCTGGTGCGTCACTATATCTGTTCCGGGACCCTGTTTCGGTTCATCCATATTTCTGACTCAGATATTTTTTGTGTAGATCAATAAATCAAGGACGGGACAGTTTCCTGGTAAGTCACTATATCTGGAGAGGGACCCTGTTTCGGTTCATCCCGGTTTCTGACTCAGATATTTTTTTTTGTAGATCACTGAATCTGGGACGAGACAGTTTCCTGGAGAGTCACTATATCTGAACCGGGACCCTGTTTCGGTTCATCCAAGTTTCTGACTCAGATATTTTTTGTGTAGATCACTGAATCAGGGACGGGATAGTTTCCTGGTAATTCACTATATCTGGACCGGGACCCTGTTTCGGTTCATCTCTATTTCTGACGCAGATATTTTTCTTATAGATCACTGAATCTAGGACGAGACAGTTTCCTGGAGAGTCACTATATCTGGACTGGGACGCTGTTTCGGTTCATCCCTGTTTCTGACTCGGATATTTTTCTTGCAGATCACCGAATCAGGGACGAGAAAGTTTCCTGGTGCGTCACTATATCTGTTCCGGGACCCTGTTTCGGTTCATCCATATTTCTGACTCAGATATTTTTTGTGTAGATCAATAAATCAAGGACGGGACAGTTTCCTGGTAAGTCACTATATCTGGAGAGGGACCCTGTTTCGGTTCATCCCGGTTTCTGACTCAGATATTTTTTTTTGTAGATCACTGAATCTGGGACGAGACAGTTTCCTGGAGAGTCACTATATCTGAACCGGCACCCTATTTCGGTTCATCCTTGTTTCTGACTCAGATATTTTTCGCGTAGATCACGGAATCAGGGACGGGACAGTTTCCTTGTAAGTCACTATATCTGGACCGGGACCCTGTTTCGGTTCATCCAAGTTTCTGACTCAGATATTTTTCGTGTAGATCACTGAATCAAGGACGGGACAGTTTCCTGGTAATTCACTATATCTGGACCGGGACCCTGTTTCGGTTCATCCCTGTTTCTGACTCGGATATTTTTCTAGCAGATCACTGAATCAGGGACGGGACAGTTTCCTGGTAAGTCACTATATCTGGACCGGGACCCTGTTTCGGTTCATCCCTATTTCTGACGCAGATATTTTTCTTGTAGATCACTGAATCTGGGACGAGACAGTTTCCTGGAGAGTCACTATATCTGGACCGGGACCCTGTTTCGGTCATCCTTGTTTCTGACTCAGATATTTTTCGTGTAGATCACTGAATCAGGGACGGGACAGTTTCCTGGTAAGTCACTATATCTGGACCGGGACCCTGTTTCGGTTAATCCCTATTTCTGACGCAGATATTTTTCTTGTAGATCACTGAATCTAGGACGAGACAGTTTCCTGGAGAGTCACTATATCCGGACTGGGACGCTGTTTCTGATCATCCCTGTTTCTGACTCGGATATTTTTCTAGCAGATCACTGAATCNGATCACTGAATCAGGGACGAGACAGTTTCCTGGTAAGTCACTATATCTGTTCCGGGACCTTGTTTCGGTTCATCCCTGTTTCTGACTCAGATATTTTTCTTGTAAATCACTGAATCTGGGACGAGACAGTTTCCTGGAAAGTTACTATATCTGAACCGAGACCCTGTTTCGGTTCATCCCTGTTTCTGACTCGGATATTTTTCTTGCAGATCACTGAATCAGGGACGAGACAATTTCCTGGTAAGTCACTATATCTGTTCCGGGACCTTGTTTCGGTTCTTCCCTGTTTCTGACTCAGATATTTTTCGTGTAGATCACTGAATCAGGGACGAGACAGTTTCCTAGTAAGTCACTATATCTGGACCGGGACCTAGTTTCGGTTCATCCCTGTTTCTAACTCGGAAATTTTTCTTGCAGATCACTGAATCAGGGACGAGACAGTTTCCTGGT
>QAOA01004319.1:176987-188782 GCA_003255065.1 Cercis canadensis
TGTAGATCACTGAATCAAGGACGGGACAGTTTCCTGGTAAGTCACTATATCTGGACCGGGACCCAGTTTCGCTTCATCCCTGTTTCTGACTCGGACATTTTTCTAGCAGATCACTGAATCAGGGACGGGACAGTTTCCTGGTAAGTCACTATATCTGAACCGGGACCCTTTTTCGGTTCATCCCTATTTCCGACGCAGATATTTTTCTTGTGGATCACTGAATCTGGGACGAGACAGTTTCCTGGAGAGTCACTATATCTGGACCGGGACCCTGTTTCGGTCATCCTTGTTTCTGACTCAGATATTTTTCGTGTAGATCACTGAATCAGGGACGGGACAGTTTCCTGGTAAGTCACTATATCTGGACCGGGACCCTGTTTCGGTTAATCCCTATTTCTGACGCAGATATTTTTCTTGTAGATCACTGAATCTGGGACGAGACAGTTTCCTGGAGAGTCACTATATCTGGACCGGGACCCTGTTTCGGTCATCCTTGTTTCTGACTCAGATATTTTTCGTGTAGATCACTGAATCAGGGACGGACAGTTTCCTGGCAAGTCACTATATTTGGATCGGGACGCTGTTTCGGTTCATCCAAGTTTCTGACTCAGATATTTTTCGTGTAGATCACTGAATCAAGGACGGGACAGTTTCCTGGTAAGTCAATATATCTGGACCGGGACCCTCATTCGGTTCATCCCTGTTTCTGACTCGGATATTTTTCTAGCAGATCACTGAATCAGGGACGAGACAATTTCCCGGTGAGTCACTATATCTGTTCCGGGGCCTTCTTTCGGTTCATCCCTGTTTTTGACTCATATATTTTTCGTGTATATCACTGAATCAAGGACGGGACAGTTTCCTGGAGAGTCACTATATCTGGACCGGGACCGTTTTTCGGTTCATCCTTCTTTCTGACTCGGATATTTTTTGTGTAGATCACTGAATCAGGGACGGGACAGTTTCCTGGTAAGTCACTATATCTGGACCGGGACCCTGTTTCGGTTCATCCAAGTTTCTGACTCAAATATTTTTCGTGTAGATCACTGAATCAGGGATGGGACAGTTTCCTGGTAAGTCACTATATCTGGACCGAGACTCTGTTTCGGTTCATCCCTATTTCTGACGCAGATATTTTTCTTGTAGATCACAGAATCTGGGACGAGACAGATTCCTGGAGAGTCACTATATCTGGACTGGGACCCTGTTTCGGTTCATCCCGGTTTCTGACTCAGATATTTTTCGTGTAGGTCACTGAATCAGGGACGGGACAGTTTCCTGGTAAGTCACTATATCAGGACCGGGATCCAGCTTCGGTTCATCCAAGTTTCTGACTCAAATGTTTTTCGTGTAGATCACTGAATCAGGGACGGGACAGTTTCCTGGTAAGTCACTATATCAGGACAGGGATCCTGTTTCGGTTCATCCACGTTTCTGACTCAAATATTTTTCGTGTAGATCACTGAATCAGGGACGAGACAGTTTCCTGGTTAGTCAACATATCTGGACCGGGACCCAGTTTCGGTTCATCCCTGTTTCTAACTCGGATATTTTTCTTGCAGATCACTGAATCAGGGACGAGAGAGTTTCCTGGTGAGTCACTATATCTGTTCCGGGACCCTTTTTTGGTTCATCCTTGTTTCTGACTCAGATATTTTTCGGGTAGATCGCTAAATCAGGGACGGGACAGTTTCCTTGTAAGTCACTATATCTGGACCGGGACCCTGTTTCGGTTCATCCCTATTTCTGACGCAGATATTTTTTTTGTAGATCACTGAATCTAGGACGAGACAGCTTCCTGGAGAGTCACTATATATGGACTGGGACCCTGTTTCAGTTCATCCCAGTTTCTGACTCAGATATTTTTCGTGTAGATCACTGAATCAGGGACGGGACAGTTTCCTGGTAAGTCACTATATCTGGACCGGGACCCTGTTTCGGTTCATCCCTATTTCTGACGCAGATATTTTTCTTGTAAATCACTGAATCTGGGACGAGATAGTTTCCTGGAGAGTCACTATATCTGGACAGGGACCCTGTTTCGGTTCATCCCGGTTTCTGACTCTGATATTTTTCGAGTAGATCACAGAATCAGGGACGGGACAGTTTCCTGGTAAGTCACTATATCTGGACCGGGACCCTGTTTCGGTTAATCCCTATTTCTGACGCAGACATTTTTCTTGTATGTCACTGAATATGGGACGAGACAGTTTCCTGGTGAGTCACTATATCTTAGTCACTATATCTGGACCGGAACCCTGTTTCGGTTAATCCAAGTTTATGACTCAAATATTTTCCGTGTAGATCACTGAATCAGGGTCGGGACAGTTTCCTGGTAAGTCACTATATCTGGACCGGGACCCTGTTTCGGATAATCCCTATTTCTGACTCAGATATTTTTCGTGTAGATCACTGAATCAAGGACGGGACAGTTTCCTGGTAAGTCACTATATCTGGACTGGGACCCTATTTCGGTTCATCCCTGTTTTTGGCTCGGATATTTTTCTAGCAGATCACTGAATCAGGGACGGGACAGTTTCCTGGTAAGTCATTATATCTGGACCGGGACCCTGTTTCGGTTCATCCCTATGTCTGACGCATATATTTTTCTTGTAGATCACTGAATCTGGGACGAGACATTTTCCTGGAGAGTCACTATATCTGGACCGGGACCCTGTTTCGGTCATCCTTGTTTCTGACTCAGATATTTTTCGTGTAGATCACTGAATCAGGGACGGGACAGTTTCCTGGTAAGTCAATATATCTGGACCGGGACCCTGTTTCGGTTAATCCATGTTTCTGACTCAAATATTTTCCGTGTAGATCACTGAATCAGGGTGATGAACACACTTTTTATACAATAGTTATTCCTCATACTTATCAGATATTTTTCGTGTAGATCACTGAATCATGGACGGGACAGTTTCTTGGTAGGTTACTATATCTGGACCGTGACCCAGTTTCGGTTCATTCTTGTAGCTAACTCAGAAATTTTTTTTGAACATCACTGAATCAGGGACGAGACAGTTTCTTGGTGAGTCACTATATCTGTTCCGGGACCTTGTTTCGGTTAATCCCTGTTTCTGACTCAGATATTTTTCTTGTAGATCACTGAATCAGGGACGGGACAGTTTCCTGGTAAGTCCCTATATCTTGACCGGGACCTTGTTCCGGTCCATCCCTGTTTTTGTCTCAGATATTTTTCGTGTAGATCACTGAATCAGGGACGGGAAAGTTTCCTGGTAAGTCACTATATCTGGACCGGGTCCCTGTTTCGGTTCATCCCTGTTTCTGACTCGTATAATTTTTCTTGCCGATTACTGTATCAGGGACGAGACAATTTCCTGGTGAGTCACTATAAGTGTTTCGGTTCATCCCTATTTCTGACTCAGATATTTTTCGTGTAGATCACTGAATCAAGGACGGGTCAGTTTCCTGGTAAGTCACTATATCTGGACCGGGACCCTGTTTCGGTTAATCCCTATTTCTGACGCAGACATTTTTCATGTATATCACTGAATCTGGGACGACACAGTTTCCTGGTGAGTGACTATATCTGGACCGGGACCCTGTTTCGGTCATCCTTGTTTCTGACTCAGATATTTTTCTTGTAGATCTCTGAATCAGGGACGGGACAGTTTCCTGGTAAGTCACTATATCTGGACCGGGACCCTGTTTCGGTTAATCCCTATTTCTGACGCAGACATTTTTCATGTATATCACTGAATCTGGGACGACACAGTTTCCTGGTGAGTGACTATATCTGGACCGGGACCCTGTTTCGGTCATCCTTGTTTCTGACTGAGATATTTTTCATGTAGATCACTGAATCAGGGACGGGACAGTTTCCTGGTAAGTCACTATATATGGACCGGGACCCTGTTTCTCTTCATCCAAGTTTCTGACTCAGATATTTTTCGTGTAGATCACTGAATCAAGGACGGGACAGTTTCCTGGTAAGTCACTATATCTAGACCGGGACCCTATTTCGGTTCATCCCTGTTTCTGACTCGGATATTTTTCTAGCAGATCACTGAATCAGGGACGGGACAGTTTCCTGGTAAGTCACTATATCTGGACCAGGACCCTGTTTCGGTTCATCCCTATTTCTGACGCAGATATTTTTCTTGTAGATCACTGAATCTGGGACGAGACATTTTCCTGGCGAGTCACTATATCTGGACCGGGACCCTGTTTCGGTCATCCTTCTTTCTGACTTAGATATTTCTCTTGTAGATGTCTGAATCAGGGACGGGGCAGTTTCCTGGTAAGTCACTATATATTGACCGGGACCCTGTTTCGGTTCATCCAAGTTTCTGACTCAGATATTTTTCGTGTAGATCACTGAATCATGGACGGGACAGTTTCCTGGTAAGTCACTATATCTGGACCGTGACCCAGTTTCGGTTCATTCTTGTAGCTAACTCGGAAATTTTTTTTGAACATCACAGAATCAGGGACGAGACAGTTTCTTGGTGAGTCACTATATCTGTTCCGGGACCTTGTTTCGGTACATCCCTGTTTCTGACTCAGATATTTTTCTTGTAGATCACTGAATCAGGGACGGGACAGTTTCCTGGTAAGTCACTATATCTGGACCGGGACCCTGTTTCGGTTAATCCCTATTTCTGACGCAGATATTTTTCTTGTAGATCACTGAATCTGGGACGAGACAGTTTCCTGGAGAGTCACTATATCTGGACCGGGACCCTGTTTCGGTCATCCTTGTTTCTGACTCAGATATTTTTCGTGTAGATCACTGAATCAGGGACGGGACAGTTTCCTGGTAAGTCACTATATCTGGACCGGGACCCTGTTTCGGTTAATCCCTATTTCTGACGCAGATATTTTTCTTGTAGATCACTGAATCTGGGACGAGACAGTTTCCTGGAGAGTCACTATATCTGGACCGGGACCCTGTTTCGGTCATCCTTGTTTCTGACTCAGATATTTTTCGTGTAGATCACTGAATCAGGGACGGGACAGTTTCCTGGTAAGTCACTATATCTGGACCGGGACCCTGTTTCGGTTAATCCCTATTTCTGACGCAGATATTTTTCTTGTAGATCACTGAATCTGGGACGAGACAGTTTCCTGGAGAGTCACTATATCTGGACCGGGACCCTGTTTCGGTCATCCTTGTTTCTGACTCAGATATTTTTCGTGTAGATCACTGAATCAGGGACGGGACAGTTTCCTGGTAAGTCACTATATCTGGACCGGGACCCTGTTTCGGTTAATCCCTATTTCTGACGCAGATATTTTTCTTGTAGATCACTGAATCTGGGACGAGACAGTTTCCTGGAGAGTCACTATATCTGGACCGGGACCCTGTTTCGGTCATCCTTGTTTCTGACTCAGATATTTTTCGTGTAGATCACTGAATCAGGGACGGGACAGTTTCCTGGTAAGTCACTATATCTGGACCGGGACCCTGTTTCGGTTAATCCCTATTTCTGACGCAGATATTTTTCTTGTAGATCACTGAATCTGGGACGAGACAGTTTCCTGGAGAGTCACTATATCTGGACCGGGACCCTGTTTCGGTCATCCTTGTTTCTGACTCAGATATTTTTCGTGTAGATCACTGAATCAGGGACGGGACAGTTTCCTGGTAAGTCACTATATCTGGACCGGGACCCTGTTTCGGTTAATCCCTATTTCTGACGCAGATATTTTTCTTGTAGATCACTGAATCTGGGACGAGACAGTTTCCTGGAGAGTCACTATATCTGGACCGGGACCCTGTTTCGGTCATCCTTGTTTCTGACTCAGATATTTTTCGTGTAGATCACTGAATCAGGGACGGGACAGTTTCCTGGTAAGTCACTATATCTGGACCGGGACCCTGTTTCGGTTAATCCCTATTTCTGACGCAGATATTTTTCTTGTAGATCACTGAATCTGGGACGAGACAGTTTCCTGGAGAGTCACTATATCTGGACCGGGACCCTGTTTCGGTCATCCTTGTTTCTGACTCAGATATTTTTCGTGTAGATCACTGAATCAGGGACGGGACAGTTTCCTGGTAAGTCACTATATCTGGACCGGGACCCTGTTTCGGTTAATCCCTATTTCTGACGCAGATATTTTTCTTGTAGATCACTGAATCTGGGACGAGACAGTTTCCTGGAGAGTCACTATATCTGGACCGGGACCCTGTTTCGGTCATCCTTGTTTCTGACTCAGATATTTTTCGTGTAGATCACTGAATCAGGGACGGGACAGTTTCCTGGTAAGTCACTATATCTGGACCGGGACCCTGTTTCGGTTAATCCCTATTTCTGACGCAGATATTTTTCTTGTAGATCACTGAATCTGGGACGAGACAGTTTCCTGGAGAGTCACTATATCTGGACCGGGACCCTGTTTCGGTCATCCTTGTTTCTGACTCAGATATTTTTCGTGTAGATCACTGAATCAGGGACGGGACAGTTTCCTGGTAAGTCACTATATCTGGACCGGGACCCTGTTTCGGTTAATCCCTATTTCTGACGCAGATATTTTTCTTGTAGATCACTGAATCTGGGACGAGACAGTTTCCTGGAGAGTCACTATATCTGGACCGGGACCCTGTTTCGGTCATCCTTGTTTCTGACTCAGATATTTTTCGTGTAGATCACTGAATCAGGGACGGGACAGTTTCCTGGTAAGTCACTATATCTGGACCGGGACCCTGTTTCGGTTAATCCCTATTTCTGACGCAGATATTTTTCTTGTAGATCACTGAATCTGGGACGAGACAGTTTCCTGGAGAGTCACTATATCTGGACCGGGACCCTGTTTCGGTCATCCTTGTTTCTGACTCAGATATTTTTCGTGTAGATCACTGAATCAGGGACGGGACAGTTTCCTGGTAAGTCACTATATCTGGACCGGGACCCTGTTTCGGTTAATCCCTATTTCTGACGCAGATATTTTTCTTGTAGATCACTGAATCTGGGACGAGACAGTTTCCTGGAGAGTCACTATATCTGGACCGGGACCCTGTTTCGGTCATCCTTGTTTCTGACTCAGATATTTTTCGTGTAGATCACTGAATCAGGGACGGGACAGTTTCCTGGTAAGTCACTATATCTGGACCGGGACCCTGTTTCGGTTCATCCAAGTTTCTGACTCAGATATTTTTCGTGTAGATCACTGAATCAAGGACGGGACAGTTTCCTGGTAAGTCACTATATCTGGACCGGGACCCTATTTCGGTTCATCCCTGTTTCTGACTCGGATATTTTTCTAGCAGATCACTGAATCAGGGACGGGACAGTTTCCTGGTAAGTCACTATATCTGGACCGGGACCCTGTTTCGGTTCATCCCTATTTCTGACGCAGATATTTTTCTTGTAGATCACTGAATCTGGGACGAGACAGTTTCCTGGAGAGTCACTATATCTGGACCGGGACCCTGTTTCGGTCATCCTTGTTTCTGACTCAGATATTTTTCGTGTAGATCACTGAATCAGGGACGGGACAGTTTCCTGGTAAGTCACTATATCTGGACCGGGACCCTGTTTCGGTTCATCCAAGTTTCTGACTCAGATATTTTTCGTGTAGATCACTGAATCAAGGACGGGACAGTTTCCTGGTAAGTCACTATATCTGGACCGGGACCCTATTTCGGTTCATCCCTGTTTCTGACTCGGATATTTTTCTAGCAGATCACTGAATCAGGGACGGGACAGTTTCCTGGTAAGTCACTATATCTGGACCGGGACCCTGTTTCGGTTCATCCCTATTTCTGACGCAGATATTTTTCTTGTAGATCACTGAATCTGGGACGAGACATTTTCCTGGAGAGTCACTATATCTGGACCGGGACCCTGTTTCGGTCATCCTTGTTTCTGACTCAGATATTTTTCGTGTAGATCTCTGAATCAGGGACGGGACAGTTTCCTGGTAAGTCACTATATCTGGACCGGGACCCTATTTCGGTTCATCCAAGTTTCTGACTCAGATATTTTTCGTGTAGATCACTTAATCAAGGACTGGAGAGATTCCTGGTAAGTCACTATATCTGGACCGGAACCCTATTTCGGTTCATCCTTGTTTCTGACTCGGATATTTCGTGTAGATCACTGAATCAGGGACGAGACAGTTTCCTGGAGAGTCACTATATCTGGATCGGGACCCTTTTTCGGTTCATCCTTGTTTCTGACACGGATATTTTTCGTGTAGATCACTGAATCAGGGACGGGACAGTTTCCTGGTAAGTCACTATATCTGGACCGGGACGGTGTTTCGGTTCATCCCTATTTCTGACGCAGATATTTTTCTTGTAGGTCACTAAATATGGGAAGAGACATTTTCCTGGAGAGTCACTATATCTGGACCGGGACCCTGTTTCGGTCATCCTTGTTTCTGACTCAGATATTTTTCGTGTAGATCACTGAATCAGGGACGGGACAGTTTCCTGGTAAGTCACTATATCTGGACCGGGACCCTGTTTCGGTTAATCCCTATTTCTGACGCAGATATTTTTCTTGTAAATCACTGAATCAAAGACGGGACAGTTTCCTAGTAAGTCACTATTTCTGGTCCGGGACCCTATTTCGGTTCATCCCTGTTTCTGACTCGGATATTTTTCTAGCAGATCACGAAATCAGGGACGGGACAGTTTCCTGGTAAGTCACTATATCTGGAGCGGGACCCTGTGTCGGTTAATCCCTAATTCTGACGCAGATATTTTTCTTGTAGATCACTGAATCTGGGACGAGATATTTTCCTGGAGAGTCACTATATCTGGACCGGGACCCTATTTCGGTCATCCTCTTTTTTGACTCAGATATTTTTCGTGTAAATCACTGAATCAGGGACGGGACAGTTTCCTGGTAAGTCACTATATCTGGACCGGGACCTTGTTTCGGTTAATCCCTATTTCTGACGCAGATATTTTTCTTGTAGATCACTGAATCAAGGACGGGACAGTTTCCTGGTAAGTCACTATATCTGGACCGGGACCCTATTTCGGTTCATCCCTGTTTCTGACTCGGATATTTTTCTAGCAGATCACGGAATCAGGGACGGGACAGTTTCCTGGTAAGTCACTATATCTGGCCCGGGACCCTGTTTCGGTTCATCCATCTTTCTGACGCAGATATTTTTCTTGTAGATCACTGAAACTGGGACGAGACATTTTCCTGGAGAGTCACTATATCTGGATCGGGACCCTGTTTCGGTCATCCTTGTTTCTGACGCAGATATTTTTCTTGTAGATCACTGAATCTGGGATGAGACAGTTTCCTGTAGAGTCACTATATCTGGACTGGGACCCTGTTTCTGTCATCCTTGTTTCTGACTCAGATATTTTTCGTGTAGATCACTGAATCAGGGAAGGGACAGTTTCCTGGTAAGTCACTAAATGTGGACCGGGACCCTGTTTCGGTTCATACCTATTTCTGACGCAGATATTTTTCTTGTAGATTACTTAATTTGGGACGCGACATTTTCCTGGAGAGTCACTATATCTGGACCGGGACCCTGTTTCGGTCATCCTTGTTTCTAACGCAGATATTTTTCTTGTAGATCACTGAATCAAAGACGGGACAGTTTCCTAGTAAGTCACTATTTCTGGACCGGGACCCTATTTCGGTTCATCCCTATTTCTGACTCGGATATTTTTCTAGCAGATCACGGAATCAGGGACGGGACAGTTTCCTGGTAAGTCACTATATTTGGAGTGGGACCCTGTGTCGGTTAATCCCTAATTCTGACGCAGATATTTTTCTTATTTTTCTTGTAGATCACTGAATCTGGGACGAGACAGTTTCCTGGTGAGTCACTAAATCTGGACCGGGACCCTATTTCGGTTCATCCAAGTTTCTGACTCAGATATTTTTCGTGTAGATCACTGAATCAGGGACAGGACAGTTTCCTGGTAAGACACTATATCTGGACCGGGACACTATTTCGGTTGATCCCTATTTCTGACGCAGATATTTTTCTTGTAGATCACTGAATCAAGGACGGGACAGTTTCCTGGTAAGTCACTATATCTGGACCGGGACCCTATTTCGGTTCATCCTTGTTTCTGACTCGGATATTTTTCTAGCAGATCACTGAATCAGGGACGGGACAGTTTCCTGGTAAGTCACTATATCTGGACCGGGACCCTGTTTCGGTTCATCCCAATTTCTGACGCAGATATTTTCTTGTAGATCACTGAATCTGGGACGAGACAGTTTCCTGGAGAGTCACTATATCTGGATCGGGACCCTATTTCAGTCATCCTTGTTTCTGACTCAGATATTTTTCGTGTAGATCACTGAATCAGGGACGGGACAGTTTCCTGGTAAGTCACTATATCTAGACCGGGACCCTGTTTCGGTTAATCCCTCTTTCTTACGCAGATATTTTTCTTGTAGATCACTGAATCAAGGACGGGACAGTTTCCTGGTAAGTCACTATATCTGGACCGGGACCCTATTTCGGTTCATCCTTGTTTTTGACTCGGATATTTTTCTAGCAGATCACTGAATCCGGGACGAGACATTTTCCTGGAGAGTCACTATATCTGGACCGGGACCCTGTTTCGGTCATCCTTCTTTCTAGCTGAGATATTTTTCGTGTAGATCTCTGAATCAGGGACGGGACAGTTTCCTGGTAAGTCACTATATCTGGACCGGGACCCTTTTTCGGTTCATCCTTGTTTCTGACTCAGATATTTTTCGTGTAGATCACTGAATCAGGGACGGGACAGTTTCCTGGTAAGTCACTATATCTGGACCGGGACCCTGTTTCGGTTCATCCAAGTTTCTGACTCAGATATTTTTCGTGTACATATCTGAATCAAGGACGGGACAGTTTCCTGGTAATCACTATATCTGGACCGGGACCCTATTTCGGTTCATCCCTGTTTCTGACTCGGATATTTTTCTAGCAAATCACTGAATCAGGGACGGGACAGTTTTCTGGTAAGTCACTATATGTGGACCGGGACCCTGTTTCGGTTCATCCCTATTTCTGACGCAGATATTTTTCTTGTAGATCACTGAATCAGGGACGATACAGTTTCCTGGTAAGTCACTATATATGGACCGGGACCCTGTTTCGGTTCATCCAAGTTTCTGACTAAGATATTTTTCGTGTAGATCACTGTATAAAGGACGAGATAGTTTCCTTGTAAGTCACTATATCTGGACCGGGACCCAGTTTCGGTTCATTCCTGTTTCTAAATCGGAAATTTTTCTTGCACATCACTGAATCAGGGACGAGACAGTTTCTTGGTGAGTCACTATATCTGTTCCGGGACCTTGTTTCGGTTCATCCCTGTTTTTGACTCAGATATTTTTCTTGTAGATCACTGAATCAAGGACGGGACAGTTTCCTGGTAAGTCCCTATATCTGGACCGGGACCCTGTTCCGGTTCATCCCTGTTTCTATCTCAGATATTTTTCGCGTAGATCAATGAATCAGGGACGGGAAAGTTTCCTGGTAAGTCACTATATCTGGACCGGGACCTTGTTTCGGTTCACCCCTGTTTCTGACTCGTATAATTTTTCTTACAGATCACTGTATCAGGGACGAGACAGTTTCCTGGTGAGTCACTATATGTGTTTCGGGACCCTGTTTCGGTTTATACCTTTTTCTGACTCAGATATTTTTCGTGTAGATCACTGAATCAGGGACGGGACAGTTTCCTGGAGAGTCACTATATCTGGACCGGGACCCTTTTTCGGTTCATCCTTGTTTCTGACTCGGATTTTTTTCGTGTAGATCACTGAATCAGGGACGGGACAGTTTCCTGGTAAGTCACTATATCTGGACCGGGACCCTGTTTCGGTTCATCCAAGTTTCTGACT
>QAOA01004319.1:193740-269730 GCA_003255065.1 Cercis canadensis
CTGGACCGGGACCCTGTTTCGGTTCATCCCTGTTTCTGACTCAGATATTTTCGTGTAGATTACTGAATCAAGGACGGGACAATTTCCTGGTAAGTCACTATATCTGGACCAGGACCCTGTTTCGGTAATCCCTAATTCTGACGCAGATATTTTTCTTGTAGATCACTGAATCTGGGACGAGACATTTTCCTGGAGAGTCACTATATCTGGACCGGGACCCTGTTTCGGTCATTCTTGTTTCTGACTCAGATATTTTTCACGTAGATCACTGAATCAGGGACGGGACAGTTTCCTGGTAAGTCACTATATCTGGATCGGGACCCTGTTTCGGTTAATCCCTATTTCTGACGCGGATATTTTTCTTGTAGATCACTGAATCAAGGACGGGAGAGTTTCCTGGTACGTCACTATATCTGGACCAGGACCCTATTTCGGTTTATACCTGTTTCTGACTCGGATATTTTTCTAGCAGATCACGGAATCAGGGACGGGACAGTTTCCTGGTAAGTCACTATATCTGGACCGGGACCCTGTTTCGGTTAATCCCTATTTCTGACGCAGATATTTTTCTTGTAGATCACTGAATCTGGGACGAGACAGTTTCCTGGAGAGTCACTATATCTGGACCGGGACCCTGTTTCGGTCATCCTTGTTTCTGACTCAGATATTTTTCGTGTAGATCACTGAATCAGGGACGGGACAGTTTCCTGGTAAGTCACTATATCTGGATCGGGACCCTGTTTCTGTTAATCCCTATTTCTGACGCAGATATTTTTCATGTAGATCACTGAATCAAGGACGGGACAGTTTCCTGGTAAGTCACTATATCTGGACCGGGACCCTATTTCGATTCATACCTATTTCTGACTCGGATATTTTTCCAGCAGATCACGGAATCAGGGACGGGACAGTTTCCTGGTAAGTCACTATATCTGGACCGGGACCCTGTTTCGTTTCATCCCTGTTTCTGACTCGTATAATTTTTCTTGCAGACCACTGTATCATGGACGAAACAGTTTCTTGGTGAGTCACTATATGTGTTTCGGGACCCTGTTTCGGTTCATCCCTGTTTCTGACTCAGATATTTTTCGTGTAGATCACTGAATCAGGGACGAGACAGTTTCCTGGAGAGTCACTATATCTGGATCGGGACCATTTTTCGGTTCATCCTTGTTTCTGACTCGGATATTTTTTCAGGACCCTATTTCGGTTCATACCTGTTTCTGACTCGGATATTTTTGTAGCAGATCACGGAATCAGGGACGGGACAGTTTCCTGGTAAGTCACTATATCTGGACCGGGACCCTGTTTCGGTTCATCCTTATTTCTGTCTCAGATATTTTTCGTGTTGATCACTGAATCTGGGACGAGACAGTTTCCTGTAGAGTCACTATATCTGGACCGGGACCCTGTTTCGGTCATCCTTGTTTCTGACTCAGATATTTTTCGTGTAGATCACTGAATCAGGGACGGGACAGTTTCCTGGTAAGTCACTATATCTGGACCGGGACCCTGTTTCGGTTAATCCCTATTTCTGACGCAGATATTTTTCTTGTAGATCACTGAATCAAGGACGGGACAGTTTCCTAGTAAGTCACTATATCTGGACCGGGACCCTATTTCGGTTCATCCCTGTTTCTGACTCGAATATTTTTCTAACAGATCACGGAATCAGGAACGGGACAGTTTCCTGGTAAGTCACTATATCTGGACCGGGACCCTGTTTCGGTTAATCCCTATTTCTGACGCAGATATTTTTCTTGTAGATCACTGAATCAAGGACGGGACAGTTTCCTAGTAAGTCACTATATCTGGACAGGGACCATATTTCGGTTCATCCCTGTTTCTGACTCGGATATTTTTCTAGCAGATCACGGAATCAGGGACGGGACAGTTTCCTGGTAAGTCACAATATCTGGACCGGGACCCTGTTTCGGTTAATCCCTAATTCTGACGCAGATATTTTTCAAGTAGATCACTGAATCTGGGACGAGACATTTTCCTGGAGAGTCACTATATCTGGACCGGGACCCTGTTTCGGTCATCCTCTTTTCTGACTCAGATATTTTTCGTGTAGATCACTGAATCAGGGACGGGACAGTTTCCTGGTAAGTCACTATATCTGGACCGGGACCCTATTTCGGTTCATCCCTGTTTCTGACTCGGATATTTTTCTAGCAGATCACTGAATCAGGGACGGGACAGTTTCCTGGTAAGTCACTATATCTGGACCGGGACCCTGTTTCGGTTCATCCCTATTTTTGACGCAGATATTTTTCTTGTAGATCACTGAATCTGGGACGCGATATTTTCCCGGAGAGTCAGTATATCTGGACCGGGACCCTGTTTCGGTCATCCTTGTTTCTGACGCAGATATTTTTCTTGTAGATCACTGAATCTGGGACGAGACAGTTTCCTGTAGAGTCACTATATATGGACCGGAACCCTGTTTCGGCCATCCTTCTTTCTGACTCAGATATTTTTCGTGTAAATCACTGAATCAGGGACGGGACAGTTTCCTGGTAAGTCACTATATCTGCACCGGGACCCTGTTTCGGTTAATCCCTAATTCTGACGCAGATATTTTTCTTGTAAATCACTGAATCTGGGACGAGACAGTTTCCTGTAGAGTCACTATATCTGGACCGGGACCCTGTTTCGGTCATCCTTGTTTCTGACTCAGACATTTTTCGAGTAGATCACTGAATCAGGGACGGGACAGTTTCCTGGTAAGTCACTATATCTGGACCGGGACCCTGTTTCGGTTAATCCGTATTTCTGACGCAGATATTTTCTTGTAGATCACTGAATCAAGGACGGGACAGTTTCCTAATAAGTCACTATATCTGGACCGGGACCCTATTTCGGTTCATCCCTGTTTCTGACTCGGATATTTTTCTAGCAGATCACGGAATCAGGGACGGGACAGTTTCCTGGTAAGTCACTATATCTGGACCGGGACCCTGTTTCGGTTCATCCCTATTTCTGACGCAGATATTTTTCTTGTAGGACATTGAATATAGGAAGAGACATTTTCCTGGATAGTCACTATATCTGGACCGGGACCCTATTTCGGTTCATCCAAGTTTCTGACTCAGATATTTTTCGTGTAGATCACTGAATCAAGGACGGGAGAGTTTCCTGGTAAGTCACTATATCTGGACCGGGACCTTATTTCGGTTCATCCCTGTTTCTGACTCGGATATTTTTCTAGCAAATCACTAAATCAGGGACGGGACAGTTTCCTGGTAAGTCACTATATCTGGACCGGGACCCTGTTTCGGTTCATCCCTATTTTTGACGCAGATATTTTTCTTGTAGATCACTGAATCTGGGACGAGACAGTTTCCTGGAGAGTCACTATATCTGGACCGGGACCCTGTTTCGGTCATCCTTGTTTCTGACTCAGATATTTTTCGTGTAGATCACTGAATCAGGGACGGGACAGTTTCCTGGTAAGTCACTATATCTGGACCGGGACCCTGTTTCGGTTAATCCCTATTTCTGACGCAGATATTTTTCTTGTAGATCACTGAATCTGGGACGAGACAGTTTCCTGGAGAGTCACTATATCTGGACCGGGACCCTGTTTCGGTCATCCTTGTTTCTGACTCAGATATTTTTCGTGTAGATCACTGAATCAGGGACGGGACAGTTTCCTGGTAAGTCACTATATCTGGACCGGGACCCTGTTTCGGTTAATCCCTATTTCTGACGCAGATATTTTTCTTGTAGATCACTGAATCTGGGACGAGACAGTTTCCTGGAGAGTCACTATATCTGGACCGGGACCCTGTTTCGGTCATCCTTGTTTCTGACTCAGATATTTTTCGTGTAGATCACTGAATCAGGGACGGGACAGTTTCCTGGTAAGTCACTATATCTGGACCGGGACCCTGTTTCGGTTAATCCCTATTTCTGACGCAGATATTTTTCTTGTAGATCACTGAATCTGGGACGAGACAGTTTCCTGGAGAGTCACTATATCTGGACCGGGACCCTGTTTCGGTCATCCTTGTTTCTGACTCAGATATTTTTCGTGTAGATCACTGAATCAGGGACGGGACAGTTTCCTGGTAAGTCACTATATCTGGACCGGGACCCTGTTTCGGTTAATCCCTATTTCTGACGCAGATATTTTTCTTGTAGATCACTGAATCTGGGACGAGACAGTTTCCTGGAGAGTCACTATATCTGGACCGGGACCCTGTTTCGGTCATCCTTGTTTCTGACTCAGATATTTTTCGTGTAGATCACTGAATCAGGGACGGGACAGTTTCCTGGTAAGTCACTATATCTGGACCGGGACCCTGTTTCGGTTAATCCCTATTTCTGACGCAGATATTTTTCTTGTAGATCACTGAATCTGGGACGAGACAGTTTCCTGGAGAGTCACTATATCTGGACCGGGACCCTGTTTCGGTCATCCTTGTTTCTGACTCAGATATTTTTCGTGTAGATCACTGAATCAGGGACGGGACAGTTTCCTGGTAAGTCACTATATCTGGACCGGGACCCTGTTTCGGTTAATCCCTATTTCTGACGCAGATATTTTTCTTGTAGATCACTGAATCTGGGACGAGACAGTTTCCTGGAGAGTCACTATATCTGGACCGGGACCCTGTTTCGGTCATCCTTGTTTCTGACTCAGATATTTTTCGTGTAGATCACTGAATCAGGGACGGGACAGTTTCCTGGTAAGTCACTATATCTGGACCGGGACCCTGTTTCGGTTAATCCCTATTTCTGACGCAGATATTTTTCTTGTAGATCACTGAATCTGGGACGAGACAGTTTCCTGGAGAGTCACTATATCTGGACCGGGACCCTGTTTCGGTCATCCTTGTTTCTGACTCAGATATTTTTCGTGTAGATCACTGAATCAGGGACGGGACAGTTTCCTGGTAAGTCACTATATCTGGACCGGGACCCTGTTTCGGTTAATCCCTATTTCTGACGCAGATATTTTTCTTGTAGATCACTGAATCTGGGACGAGACAGTTTCCTGGAGAGTCACTATATCTGGACCGGGACCCTGTTTCGGTCATCCTTGTTTCTGACTCAGATATTTTTCGTGTAGATCACTGAATCAGGGACGGGACAGTTTCCTGGTAAGTCACTATATCTGGACCGGGACCCTGTTTCGGTTAATCCCTATTTCTGACGCAGATATTTTTCTTGTAGATCACTGAATCTGGGACGAGACAGTTTCCTGGAGAGTCACTATATCTGGACCGGGACCCTGTTTCGGTCATCCTTGTTTCTGACTCAGATATTTTTCGTGTAGATCACTGAATCAGGGACGGGACAGTTTCCTGGTAAGTCACTATATCTGGACCGGGACCCTGTTTCGGTTAATCCCTATTTCTGACGCAGATATTTTTCTTGTAGATCACTGAATCTGGGACGAGACAGTTTCCTGGAGAGTCACTATATCTGGACCGGGACCCTGTTTCGGTCATCCTTGTTTCTGACTCAGATATTTTTCGTGTAGATCACTGAATCAGGGACGGGACAGTTTCCTGGTAAGTCACTATATCTGGACCGGGACCCTGTTTCGGTTAATCCCTATTTCTGACGCAGATATTTTTCTTGTAGATCACTGAATCTGGGACGAGACAGTTTCCTGGAGAGTCACTATATCTGGACCGGGACCCTGTTTCGGTCATCCTTGTTTCTGACTCAGATATTTTTCGTGTAGATCACTGAATCAGGGACGGGACAGTTTCCTGGTAAGTCACTATATCTGGACCGGGACCCTGTTTCGGTTAATCCCTATTTCTGACGCAGATATTTTTCTTGTAGATCACTGAATCTGGGACGAGACAGTTTCCTGGAGAGTCACTATATCTGGACCGGGACCCTGTTTCGGTCATCCTTGTTTCTGACTCAGATATTTTTCGTGTAGATCACTGAATCAGGGACGGGACAGTTTCCTGGTAAGTCACTATATCTGGACCGGGACCCTGTTTCGGTTAATCCCTATTTCTGACGCAGATATTTTTCTTGTAGATCACTGAATCTGGGACGAGACAGTTTCCTGGAGAGTCACTATATCTGGACCGGGACCCTGTTTCGGTCATCCTTGTTTCTGACTCAGATATTTTTCGTGTAGATCACTGAATCAGGGACGGGACAGTTTCCTGGTAAGTCACTATATCTGGACCGGGACCCTGTTTCGGTTAATCCCTATTTCTGACGCAGATATTTTTCTTGTAGATCACTGAATCTGGGACGAGACAGTTTCCTGGAGAGTCACTATATCTGGACCGGGACCCTGTTTCGGTCATCCTTGTTTCTGACTCAGATATTTTTCGTGTAGATCACTGAATCAGGGACGGGACAGTTTCCTGGTAAGTCACTATATCTGGACCGGGACCCTGTTTCGGTTCATCCCTATTTCTGACGCAGATATTTTTCTTGTAGATTACTGAATCAAGGACGGGACAGTTTCCTGGTAAGTCACTATATCTGGACCGGGACCGTGTTTCGGTTAAACCAAGTTTCTGACTCAAATATTTTTCGTGTAGATCACTGAATCAGGGACGGGACAGTTTCCTGGTAAGTCACTATATCTGGACCGGGACCCTGTTTCGGTTCATCCAAGTTTCTGACTCAGATATTTTTCGTGTAGATCACTGAATCGAGGACGGGACAGTTTGCTGGTAAGTCACTATATCTGGGCCGGGGCCCTATTTCGGTTCATCCCTGTTTCTGACTCGGATATTTTTCTAGCAGATCACTGAATCAGGGACGGGACAGTTTCCTGGTAAGTCACTATATCTGGACCGGGACCCTGTTTCGGTTAATCCCTATTTCTGACGCAGATATTTTTCTTGTAGATCACTGAATCTGGGACGAGACATTTTCCTGGAGAGTCACTATGTCTGGACCGGGACCCTGTTTCGGTTATCCTTGTTTCTGACTCAGATATTTTTCTTGTATCTCACTGAATCTGGGACGAGACAGTTTCCTGGTGAGTCACTATATCTGGACCGGGATCCTGTTTCGGTCATCCTTGTTTCNTCTGACTCAGATATTTTTCTTGTAGATCACTGAATCAGGGACGGGACAGTTTCCTGGTAAGTCACTATATCTGGACCGGGACCCTGTTTCGGATAATCCAAGTTTCTGACTCAGATATTTTTCGTGTAGAACTTTTTTCTCTTTTTAATTTTGAAGTTTAGGTGAATTAGGGAATAAAGTAACATACTTGACCCCTATTAGTTTATCATTGAGTGTTTAAATATAAGAATATCATTAACTCTTACGGTAATGGGATAAATTAACTCTTTTTGTAACTTTAAATGGATAAAAAGAAATTATATTCAAATTCTATTATAATGAAATGGGTAAAATTTATAGGAGTATTACTTGATTGCATTTTTAACCCGCTTCTTTGCTACTGTTAAGTTGTTAACTATGCTATTAACTTTCAACACGTGTGAAAACCTCTTACGTATAGTTAAAATAATTTCTCTTTTCTTAACAAGCAACCATTTCTTTTGTAACAATTAAATCTGGAGTTACAAGTTCTCTTGTGAATAAAGTTAGAATAGGAGACTACTACCAACAAGCGCTTGGTTCAATTGGTAGAAAATTGAACCTTGGGCATGCGCCCTTGATTGTAGTCAAGGGTTCGAAGTCCAGTAAAAACATTGTTGCAAGATTTGTCTCATGCCCAATTGGATAAATTAAAAATACTAGTGGTATTAACCCAAAAAAAAAAAAAATAGGAGACTACTTAACATCAAATTCTTGACTTTTTGTGCTCCTTCTATCATTTTCTGCTATGTATGATTACAACTTAGCCACCAACTAACCTATAATAAATCCAAAAACATTAAAACCAAGGTTGTTGGAACGATAGTGGGGAAGAATTTTCAACAATTTAAGAAAACATACTCTTCGTACTGTATTATGGAGATTCAACCTTCAAATCTTATTATAATTGAGCTTACAAGAGGGGACTAACATATATTATAGAATTTTAATAAACCAAATAATATTTATTATTAGACACTGAGTGTTTCTTTTGGTATATAATGACATCGAGATTCAAATTCTTAATTTCTTGCAAAATATATAAATCTCTCATCACTAAATTATACCTAATAGTTTAGACACCAAGTATTTACATCAAATTATGTGCAGTAAATTTGAGTTTATTTATTTAATTTTTTAGTAAAATCATGTAAAATTTTAATTAGTCTAATTAAATTCATATACTACTAAACATTCAAGTTCAAGAACACAAATACACACAACATAATTGATCTAGGGATATTCTAAAAAGATTAAAATCTGAAGTTCAAATTCTTATTTTTTTTATATCCCTAATTAAAAAATCTAACTCTAATATCATAAAAGCATTAAGTTCAAAATAGTGTAAAATATTATAATTTAAAGCTAGAATAACTCAATAAAATATATTGCAGGTGATCTATGCCATTGCTTCTAGAATCCACACGAGCCACACATGGTTCTGTTAGCCAATCTAGTGTAGGGACCCAATTCCTGTCTAGTGGCTCATGGTCCCCTATTCTTTTGGGTACGACTGATGGTCCCCACTATACAAATATAGACCCCAGTTTAGTTGCAACCCTCTAAAAATTAAAAAAAAAAAAAAACTGCAATAAAATGTCGACATCGTTAATGATATAGTATTGAACATGGATTTAAATAGTTCTCGTAAGGCTAAAGATTTAAATTTTCATGTGGTCATATAAAAAAAATATCAACATCGTTTTCACAGAATCACTAAATTTGCAAAAATCTATGATAGCAATTTTAGCATGAATTCTAAACCAACCATTGTACATTCGCGTGCATTTCTTTAAGACATGGTGGGGCTAATTGCTGATGCTTCTGTACAACCTAAGCAGCGGAATACAGCACATTAATTATGGACTTGGAGTACCTTTCCTCTTTTTTTGGTGAATAATGAGATTATATTACCCTAAACCCTTTCCTCCTTTTAGGTACGTTTGCCAAGTAGCTAATTGAATCGTGAGAACAACAAATTAAGAAAAAAGGAAGTTAATTATTTGTGATAATAAATCATGCCAACAGAAAGTAAGTGGTTTGTTTCTAAAAGTGCAAATGCTTACACTCTGAATAAGTGAACAAATTTGGATACTATTGGATCCAATATACATAGCTAGTCCACTTTCTGAGAAAACAGTTGTAACTACCAGACTTAGAGTACTAATAATTGAAGACTTAGAGAGTATTAATATTTGTCGAAAATCAATTCAATCTAAAAGTTTAAAATATTAAATGACAGTTTAAAAAATAGTTTCATATCTAACAATAATTAAGTCTTTGGCAATTGGCTTCAAGCAAAAGCAATTATCCATTATTGGCATACATGCAGCTTGCTGCGAAGTTAGCTTCAACTAAATCTGTCTATATGGTGCCTCTTTCTTTCTTCTTCTTTTTTTCTTTCATATAGATTCTAATATTGCATTTTGCTTAACAACCATATGGTATTTGTATGGTAGATATTTTGCATTTATTTAATTAAAAAAATTTAATTTTGTGTTGTCATATAACCAAAAAATGTGATATATAATTATAAATATTATTGAATAAATAAATGGTTGACACCATTTTTGTACTAAATAGCAGTTCTCTTTTACTGTTTCGAATGTTGAGATATTTCACCTAACAAAAGAAAAGATATCAGGTCCCACACTGTAATGCTATTAGTGGCAAGTTGTCTGACTTTTTAAACATGGCTGGTTTTCCATTTATACTCCACCTGAATTAGTGTGGTTAATTATTGTCCTATGCAACTTTTTCAACTTCTCCCTTCTTTATCTTCCTTATTTCTTCAATGAAAAAGAAACNACGGTCTAAAAAATAGTTTCATATCTAACAATAATTAAATCATTGGCAATTGGCTTCAAGCAAAAGCAATTATCCATTATTGGCATACATGCAGCTTACTGCGAAGTTAGCTTCAACTAAATCCGTCTATATGGTGCCTCTTTCTTTCTTCTTCTTTTTTTCTTTCATATAGATTCTGATATTGCATTTTGCTTAACAACCATATGGTATTTGTATGGTAGATATTTTGCATTTATTTAATTAAAAAAAATTAATTTTGTGTTGTCATATAACCAAAAAATGTGATATATAATTATAAATATTATTGAATAAATAAATGGTTGACACCATTTTTGTACTAAATAGCAGTTCTCTTTTACTGTTTCGGATGTTGAGATATTTCACCTAACAAAAGAAAAGATATCAGGTCCCACACTGTAATGCTATTAGTGGCAAGTTGTCTGACTTTTTAAACATGGCTGGTTTTCCATTTATACTCCACCTGAATTAGTGTGGTTAATTATTGTCCTATGCAACTTTTTCAACTTCTCCCTTCTTTATCTTCCTTATTTCTTCAATGAAAAAGAAACGATATGAAAGACTTTTTGAAGACTTTCACTCCCTCATATTATGAAAATAATGAAATTGATTGCATAGTGGCTGAGAATTGACAATTTGGTACCATGGTCAGGCCAGCTTTACTGGGAAATGCTCATAGTTCTGCAGTTCAGCAAATTGCTGATTTTCACCATCTTCCACTCTTATTCTATTCACAATCAGTTTCCCTTATAAATAAAGAAAATTTTAAACCCATAGTGATCTTCTGTCTCTCAAAGCTGCACTAAGATAATATATACCACTCTTGTGTAAGACATGATTATAATTTATATCTGAGATTTCAGTTTCTAAAGTGAATGTCACATCTATTCAGGTGGTAATGCACATGGGTTTACGTGATTCTTTTAGGCATATTTTCATAGGTTGGTTGATATCCTTCTCAATAGAAAACTGTTCTGCATATCAGAAGGAAAAGGTAATTGGTAGATCTGCAGCTCCTACAAAATGGGGAAATATTCAATTTTCTCCATATATATATTGACAGAATTAGTAGTACTTATTTTATACTTTGGCTGTCTTCCTGTGCTTTTTCCTGATTGTGGTACAAAGGGAATTCAATGAGTTAAAAGGCTTAACATGTTAATCATCACTAATTATGTTGTTTGCCCTAATTAAAAGTTCAGCAGTTGCATTGTTAAATACCACTTTACAACTTGAGCTGTTTATTCATGGTATGTTCTGTGGCATTTTATACCCCTATTTTTCGATTCACTTGCGGAACCTGTTGAAATAGAATCATGTTCTTCATATATGTTAAGAAAAAACTTAGTTAGATCGAAACCATAACTGCTAGAAGCATTGTACACATAAGAAAGAATGTCAAATTGCAATGATGGTGCGTATTATTTGTTAAGAATATTTTTGAGAGTGAATTTGCTAAGGATATGCTTCTTTTTGTCATATATAGATAAAGTTTTTTTCTTTTTTTGGTAAAGATATATTTAGTAGTGGATATGAGAGGAATATATATAAATTAAGGGAAAATTGAAAGAAAACACTATATTTAAAAATATCCGTCATAATTATGTCTAAAAATAATTATCCATGATAATAATATTACTAGTGCCAAGAATCTCAACCTCAACTGTGGTAACTAGTGTGAAAGTTTCCTTTTATTAATTTTTATAGCATGAAGGCAATCAATATATTTGATGAGACTGTGGATCATTTAGAAATAACTATGCATGTTTATTGTTACTTTGGTTCTGGTGTGTACTAATTGATAGAAGTTTTTAAGTTCAAATAAGGTTTATTTATATTGTATGTATGCATTCATAATTTATTTATTTCTTCCTATTTGAGCATTGTTGTCATGCAAAAATCATACGCAAGTGTACATATCGGAAACAAGTAATATAATGATAAATTAAGTATCATTCCACAAGGATTATGGCTACTAAGTATCAAAATTGAGTCAATCATAATTTTATCTAGACAATAAAGATTAAATGTCAAGCAATAATATAAAAACAAAAACACTTAAATAGGTAGAAATTCAGTTGAGAAAAATCTAGAGTTGTCGATTTCACCATAGTTATTCCGGATTGTTAACCCTACTTTATAACCAAGAATTATCTCCCTAATTTCTAGCCAAGAACCCTAAACTATTCATTAGTCTTTTTCAAAGTCAAACAAAATTATTTCTAAGTGCTAATTCACTATATTTTTATATGGATTAAGCTACCCAGAAATTCTTTAAGTTCTTTAGTTCTTTCGATAGCTACATAGACCATAAAAGTATATTCCTATCATTTGTGACGTCTATGATCTTAAATCACAAATCACCTCCCGGTCTCATTGCAACTATCTAAGCAACTAATTAATGACCGATTAATTAGAAGCATGAATAATTGAAATGAAAATATCAATTGAAAAAGAAATTCTTGAATTAAATCTGCAGAAAATAACAAAACGTCCTAGCTAGGCCATATCGTAGCCCTAGAAAATAAGTTTAGCTCATGATAACAGATGAAAGTATGTTCACACTAATTCCATACATGAAAACAAGAGAAAGAGATGAGGAAAATTCGTTGAAGCTGAAAACCGATGATGAAATCCTCTTCTTGGAGCTTGATCTTCCCTTCCTTACTTGTCTCTTGCAAAAACGGGTGTGTAACCCTAATTTAAACTCTAAAATACCTATTTATATGTCCTAGAAAGTTTAGAGAAAATCAAGACTTAAAATAATCAAAGAGTCCTAACTAAAATAAGAAAATTGGAGGTAAATCCCGAGTTGGCTCAGAGGGCTGTGGCCCTAGAGTTGCTGTTTGAATGTTGAGCTCTAGTTGAGCAGCTGTCATTGTCTCAAGGATGTAAAATTTCCACTTGCCTGGTGCTACAGCGCTGCGGCTGCTGTCTCACTCTGGATTTCCTTCATAAAAGGAGGGCTGCGGCACGGATAAGGGGACTGTAGTGCTGAAGTTGCTGCCTCTTTCGCAAAGTAACTAAAATTCATCCATTTTTAATGTTGAAATATGCTTAAGAGACTTCTAAACATTCATAAATTAAAAACCTACAAAATAAACATGAAAACACAAAAAGTAACTCTAAAACAAGCAATTAACAAACTAGATATATACAAGATAAGTGATATAAAATCGACTTATGTTTTAGTACTAGTATTGTATATATAAATTTATAATGTATTATTTGTCAATATTTTATTTTTTTGTTAAAAAAATCTGCTAAAAGAAAAAAAAATTGTACATGTTATTCTATTTAATTAAGTACTTTATGAATATTTCACATGTTGGCTCATCTAAGAAAACATGTAAAAATATAATTAAGCAAAGAAACCAAAAAAGTTAAGCAAAAAGATTTCAAGATCATGTAGTCTAACAAAAATGAACTTTTAAATTATGTCACATTTTTCTTTATGTGATTTTATGTCACAATTTTAAAGATTGGACAATATTGTTAATGAAACATTAATATGTACATCAAGAAAGCATAGTGCTTTGTCGAGAAAAAGAAAAGAAGATATTTAATGAGAATGGCCTTCCCCACCCACCCCCAACCCAACACAAAAAAAGATAAGAGTAAAACCCTTTTTTAGTTATTGAAAAATGCAGTCATTGACAAATTCGTCCTCCAAAAATTTTTGATGACAAATTGATCATTGAATTATTATTCTATCGGACAAATTAGTCATCTTGTAGAGTCCCATTAGTGACATTTAAGGACCAATTTTTCCGACGAAATAATAATTCAATGACCAATTTATCACCAAAAATTTTTGAATGACGAATTTGTCAGTGATTACATTTTTCAATAACTAAAAAAAAGTTTTACTCTAAGTAATGGGCAGAAAGCAACAAAGGTATATAAATTTTTTTTTTTTGCTTTTTTGGTTATTGATATAAAATATTTATATTTTATTGTATTATATAAAATGAATATAAATATAAAAGTACAAGAGAAAGAAGAAAAATAAAGGGGACCACATTTGTAGATCGTAGAACACAGAGGGCAAAAGACCAAAATTCCACCAGACAAACTGATTAAAAACAACAATATAAAAATAAATCTATGAGCATAGCGACACCACTTGTCGATTTCAAAGGCCTCCTTTCTCAGACCCACAATGAGAAAAATGCATGGGAATAATGGTCCTAGGAAACATTAGTTACTCTCACACCATTTTATACTCTATATATAAGATCATATCTATCTAGACTTATGTGAATTTATTTAAATTTTAATTAGATTCTTTTAAACTACTTGTACTATTTAAATTTTGCACACATCACATGATATATCATAATCATTTATCAAAATATAACGACATAACCTAAAATATAAAATGAAAGGAGTTATGATAGATTTCATACTCATTCTAAGGATAAAACATCAAGTTATTATGAGATTCATTTGAGGCAAAATGAGAGTTACATTATATATAAATATAGTTTGTCAATAAAACATAATTATTTTCCGTTGATATATAACTTGGAAAAAGTTAGTCTATTTGTTTAACACATACACTTTATGAACTTTCATAGTATATATACTATGCCAATCATCTCTAAAACTTTAGCTTAAAAAGTTATCATCAAAAGTTCAAAAGGTGTAGAATTTTCACCTCAAAATAGGATGTAAGAAACATTACTTTTAGAGTAAATCACAGAGATATTCTCTGAAAAATTTATAATAAACAAGAAAAATATTCCAAGGACCCTTATTGCTTCTTCTTCTTTTTCTGTGGATGATATTTTTCTCAAAGTTACTATATAAGAAATGAATGTATCAATTTGTTTAGTTCATAATGTCTTGCCAACCGTAATTGTAAGGATCTCCAATATTGGAATGTCAATTTTACTTAAAGTTTGAGGAGCTTAGATTAGAAAGAGAAGTGCCTCTTGTTATTTTACACAAATTTAAAGAGTTAAAGGAAGTAATAATTGAAAAATAAAAGAAGTACGGATTATATAAGATTGAAAAGAAAAAAAAAAAAGAATATGATTAATAAAGGGCTCGAACACAACTAGGTCAAGGAGAAAAAGAGAAAATGTAACTAATGCTAACTGTGTTAACTTTTCTTTTCCTTCCTCCTCTAGCGATATTTGATATGATAAAAGATCAAAGGTATTTTTTAAAAAAATTGAAATTAAAATATATATTTAATTAAGCAGAATTTGCTGCCAAACTTATCATGAGCTTTCATCTCTTTTCTTATGTGTTTTTTTTTTTTACTTATAATTTGTTTGAGAGTTACTTTTGAGGGGAAAAGAAAGGAGAAGAGAAGAATAAAGCTTTTATCTCCCTTGTTTAAAATATTTATCTTAAAAAATGAGATGAGACCAGTGGATAAAATGTAACCATACTCCTTTTTTGATTCATTTTTGTGTTTCTCCAAATTGAGAGATTTAGAGATAAAATATGTTAAAATGATTATTATACCTTTTATTTTTTATTAGTCACTGTTGCTTGAAAGTTGAAACTTATTTTGTTTTGCAAGAACATAACAACAGAAACTTAAATGGGTCGTCCGCAGAGAAATTTTTCCATTTAATAGCAGTGCTCGAGGAAGCTACAGATTCGTCCACTGGATATGACAAAGTGAAGCCCAGTTTCTTGTCCTTCGGGAGTCCATCATTTTCATACTCAGTATTAGCACACACAAATTTTGCTGTCTCCATAGCTATGAAGTCAAATAATTCCTGTCAACAACCAAATTTTCACATGTTCTTGCACTAGACCAACTTCATATGTAATCTGCATTTCTGATTTCCATTAAAACTACTTGTGCTTCCAAATAAAATAGTCTTTTTATATATATTATTCTTATTATCAGATTGCCTCAATTTGAACTTTTATTATTATACTTAATCATTGCTTTATAATATGTTAAGATGATTTATTATTGATTTGTTGATTAATTTAATTTTTTAAAAAAATATTTAATTTATTTTCTAGTTTTATTAATTGATTAGTTTAGATTGAAAAAGAAATAAGTGTATTATATTATTTAATTTTATATTAAATATGTCTATTTTAATAATAAATGGTAAACTAGTAAAAATATTTTATAATAAGACTTTTCTTTTCCTTTCCGTTTTTTTATTTTAATCATCCAAACAAAAGAGATGAAAACTCCTCATTTTCCCTTTCATTCATTTTCCTCTCTTCTCCTTTCCTTTCCTCTCAGTTCAAATTCCCAAACAGAGCCTTAAGGTTTATTTCATAGAGGTGAAACTGGGATGGTAGAAAGAGGAGTTAAAAATTTGGGGTGCAAACCATCTTACAATAAAAAAAAAAAAAAANAAAAAAAAAAAGTCAGAGTTTAGTTTATTTCCATTTTTCTGTACTTTATCAGAATTAAGGAGTAAAAATCAAAATCACTCTATATTTTTAGTCCCTACTCTATTTTTCACATTTCATATCTCTTTCCTTACTATAGTCGTATCCAAATGTAACATTCTATCGAAGGCAAGGAATGAACAAAACTTATCCTTGGTATATTAGTGAATAGGAAAAATTAAAAAAGAGGTAACAAAAGAATAAATTAATAAATTAGACCCCAAAAATTATGGTTCCCATTTAGTCTTGAGTGAGTTTTGGAGTCAACTAAGTTGCTAATTTTTATGATTCGTATCAAGTCATGAACTTTAGGTTTAGATTTAGTCGACTCTAAAACTTTTATAGGATTAAATTTTAAAATGTAATATTTAATTAGGTGAAAATTATTAATTTAGTTAAAGAGAGTTGAAGTTTTAGTTCACCCTTTATATATATATATATATATATATATATATATATATATATATAATCTTTTTTTAAGTACATATTCATAGATTACAGTCACTATTATGTATATTCAAATTTTATCTATCTTTTTTTGAGAATTAACTAGTAATTACTATGTATGCATATCCATGTATAAAACAAATTCCGTATTTAAATTTCATTTGCATAACTCAAATTAATTTCAAAAGACCCTAAAAATATTATATAAATTCAAAAAGACAAAAACATTTTCATCAAAACAAAACTTTCACCATTTCTCTTTATGCTTCCACTTTTCTATCATGTTCCTAGTTTTTTTGTTTTCCCTTCTCTGTCTTGTTTACTTCATGGATACTTCTCTTCTGTTAGGTGAACATTTCGTAATTGTTTTCTAAATTTTTACTTTTACTTTACCCAGTTGTGATCTTTTACCAAACTACAGGAAAGATATCCAGTCCCCACACTATAATGCTATTAGTGGCAAGTTGTCAAACAAGAACGATTTCCACTTATGCTCCACCTAAATATTAATGTGGTTACATAACTTTTTTTTTTATTACATAGAAATGTAATGTATTAGAAAAAAAAAATTACATGACGAAAATAGAATTCATAACATCAATTATTTTAATTTATATGATTATATATAAGAGATACCACTAGACCTAAAATCATTAGCAGTTACATAACTTACATTATACTAAAGCAAAATTTTCAACCTCTCCCGTAGTCATCTCCATTATTTTACAACTGGTAATTTATTAAAATAGTTTGATTTTTTTTTTTTGGACACTTTAGCGCCTCATATGAGTCATATCATGAACATAATGAAAGAGATAGGTAAAATTGTTGACAACCAACAAGCATGTAGATCAGCTGGTAAGGGGCTGTTCTAGCTTAACCAAGGGTCTTGGGTTCGAGGCCTTGGGAATGCAGCTGCATCTGTTGGGAGAGCTTTATCGCCCATTGTGGTCCTTTCCAGCTCGAAACCGGATTAGTCGGGCGAAGCCCGGACACCGGTGGAAAACCAAAAAAAAAAAGTTGTTGACAAACAATTGACACTTCAAGACAAAACGTGATCTACCAAATTTCTGTCATTCGCTATTACTGTCTCTTATCTTGTCCCCAATCATGCACTCTCAGTAACCCTTTATTTAAAGATGAATGATAGTTACATATAAATTATTAGACCTAATTAGTTGATAGCCCTATATATATATTATCTTTTGTTAAGTACATATTCATAGATTATAGTCACTATTATGTATATTCAAATTTTCTCTATCTTTCTTTGAGAATTAACTAGTAATTACTATGTATGCATATATATCCATGTAAAGACTTCTATTAGGGCACGTTTTCATATTCTTCCTCCTACCATTTCGATGGCTACGAATTGACTTTATACCTAAACTTTTTCAAGGCTTCTCCTCGATGATGGGTGTTCTTCCATTAAATGAACACTTCTCATTTTAATCATCACAAGTTATGTTTTTTGCCCTAATTTGGCAGTTGCTTTCTTAAAATGTCATCATGCAATTTTATCCTCTCTTTTTCATGATGAAACCTGTCTCCTCCTACTTTTCCATTCCCTTCCAGAAACCTGATGAAGAAAAAGACTAAGTTATCCTTCGGTAGCTATATATGCTTTTGTTTTTTTAATGAATAACTGTTTATATTATTTGAACTATACCAATTAACCCTGCAAAAGGCGTACCCCTATAAATAGAGTATAAGTACTTATGTTATGGTGACCACAATTATTGTGAATTTGTGATTGATCTGATAGGTTTCTTTTTCTTAATGTTTACAGCGTAAAGACAACCAATATTTTCTTTGTTTTTCGTTTTGTGAGAAGACAACAAACTTTATATCATTAAGAGATGACTATACATACATATTATTGGTCCTTTATTTTTTATCTTTTGGTCCAACATGTTCATGTTCATGTTCATGTTCATGCCTGTGGTATATACGTAGTTGTACAAGTTTTAATAATCTATCAAATTAATTTTCAAATGAGTCATGGCCATGGGAATAGAAACTTATATATATTATATTTGAATTTAAGTTATTTAAACTCAGAACTACTTATAACTAATTAGTAGACTAGTAGTACATAGTTGACACTATGTAATTAATATTATTCAATAGAAAACTACTCACAAACATAGTGACAAAAACAAATGTGTAAAATCAAAGTTAACTAATAAAGCATTTTTCAAGCCTATCTTGGGACCATTGGGTTTCGCTAGCTGTCGCTAAGTGGGGAGAATGATTAACTAATTTTAATACATATAAAGAAAACGGTGTACCTACAATTTTTTAAAATATTAGTTTACAAATTCACTATCATGGGATAGGTATAAGATTATATCTTAAAATAGGACACAGGTTCTTGTGATCCATAATAACTATGGTACTTTCTTAATTAATGTTCTTCTCGTCAGTTTTCCATAGGACAAAGGTCCTTGTCTTCTGTTTTTTTTTTTTTTTTTTTTTTTTNTTTTTTTTTTCTTTTCTTTCGACCTTGAGAAAGGTCCAGTTCTGGTTGCTTTTAAATAGGTTTAACTTCAGATCTAGAATCCTTTAACATAAATTTTGGTTTCTAATGGCTAAAAGATGATATCCTTATGGCTATCACCATCTATGTGAGTGGAACATGTTAATAAAATTAAAAGGGAAGTCAAAGGGGTCTCTCAAGTGTGACTTTAGCAGCAGAACTAAAGATCAGATCTACGTATGAAAATAAGATATCTGCACCTTCGACCTTGAAAGTGTAGAATCCCTGCATCAACAAAGTTCCATCTCAATAAAGTTCTATACTTGTGTGTTGTGCTTTTTTTGTTATTCATTAGAAGCCGCGGAAGAGGGATAGTTTATTCCTCCTTTAATCCTAGACTAGGAAAGAGGGATAGTTTATATCTTCCTTTAATCCTACTTCATTTGCTTTTATTGAGATTTGAAAACATGATCTCTATTATAAATTGTCGAGTGCTGTGTTGATTAGGTATGGAAAATAAAATTAAAAACAAATGAAGTTGGATTAAAATATGAAACTCATATTGTGTCCTATATTCTACAGTTATATAAAAAAATAATTTAAAGAGTTTATATACCTCAATTTTACATCATTCTATCTCACATTTCTAACTATTTTATAATTTTAATTGGATCCATTCAACTTTGTTTTGGATAGTTAAAATTTAATTAAGACTCACAGTTGTCATAACATACCCGAAGCGTAGCTGTGATGTAGTAGACTTCAAAAAAAAATTACTTTTCAAAGAAAATTTTGAATCCCCACCAATTATTTTTAGAAATCGAGAAACAATTGAAAAACTTTTTTTTTATTTTAAATAAAATCGTACTACGAACTAGAAAGGGTTCAAGAGTCAAATTTGAGTATGAAAAAAATGTTAAGCACCTCACAACACCCGTCTAAAATACGATTACCCAAAATTAATTGTGGAAATATAATATGGCTAAAAATGTATTTTATTTATTCCAAAAATAATAAGAGTATTACAAAAATATATAACAAAGTATAGAAGATGGATTTAAACATTCAATAAATGATTTCACTATCGAGACCTAAATTCTTCCACACTTTCCTAGCATAAAGCATCATTCGGGGTGGCGCTACCTTCCCTTAGGTTGAATAAACAAAACCATCCCATATAGGATCAAACTCTATATCCTTCCATTATAAGTGAAAGGGCTTGTGAATACTATACAACACAGTCATATTACTAAATAGATGCAAATGCATGAGTTTACAAATTATAGTATTGTTGAGGGAGAGGGAATTTAAATAATTACATAAAACAAAATAAAAGTCTTCTCATTTCTAACTCCGCCTTACTCCAAGATCAAGCCTTCTAGATTGTCATTACTTATAATCCAACTCACAAATATTATAGCAACAATGGTCAAATATACTCATAAGGCCAAAAAAAGAGCATTAATTAAGAAAACATGTAAGAAATTATTTAAGCATGAACAACCAAAATGATCTACTAGAATAATAAAAGGAAGTAATCCATAAAATAACTTCAGAATAATGCAAAATAAGGATATACAAGAAGCCTTAAAATAATTCTCAATCAGCCTTCAAAATATATCCTTGGGACAGCCACTAAACATTAGCAAAAATAATCCCAAAGCAGCTACCCAAAGATACCATCAAAAGCAGCAAAATAAAATAACCTCAAACCCCCTTTAAGAGGCTTTGGAACACTCACTCAAACAAAGAGAGACAGCAGCACGAAAATATTCAAAACAGCCGATAAAAAGGCATAAAACAGTCTTTAAAAGATAAAGAAACCAGCAAAGGAAAATAAACCAGAAACAGTCCTAAAATCAGTCAAGACGACAAAGATAAAAATACCTAACCTATCCATTGATCTATCCTTGGAACAACAACCAATTAAAGTGCATAACAGTGAGTGATTCAACCCAAAACTGCTTCCCAAATATGCACTAAAACAGCATGCAATTCATGCTAAAACATTATGCAAAGAAATGAGCCAACTTTGAAAAAAAACTAGGAATTCATATAAGGGAGTTTTGACTTTGCAACTTTTACACAATAAAGACAGGGGTCTCCTAGTTCAATGAGACAAAAATTACTCAAATTAGAGCTCTATAACTCCATCTAGAAATAAAAACCAAGGTCTGCCAGGGAAGACTGGCATACCTGACAGTGTAAAAAAATAGCCAACTTCAAATGTGAACAGAGAACAGGTGAAAGAGAATTTTGCTTTGAAAATTTTACACATAAAAGGTACACATATCCCGGTTCTAACAAGACATGAATCACTTAAATTGGAGCTATGTAGCTCTGGCTAAAAATAAAAAACCAAGGGATGCCAAAGAAAATTGACAGACTTGACAATGCAGAAAAATAGCCAACTTTAAATGCAAACCGGAAACAGGGGAAAGGAAATTTTGATTTGAAAATTTTACACATGACAGTAATATGTCTCCCGGTTCTAACAAGACAATAATAACTCAAAACAAAGCTCTGTAGCTCTATCTAAAAAAAATAAAATACCAAATGCTGCCAGTCCTAATTGACAAACCCAAGAATCAAGAAATTCAAGTGATTTTGTTACAGAAATGGGCCAAGTGATCAATAAAGACAGTAACATCTACATTGAAAACCATACCACGAAAGGTAAAATCCATATCACAATACCTATAAACATAGTGATTCATACATATGCAATGTCACAACCAAAGCATAGCACAAAAAACTCAAACCTCATGAATTTGATTAAGTTAGCACCAAGAAAGACACCATATCAGTTTATGAAACTAAGAGGCAAAAGCTGAAAACAGGTGAAAGAGAATTTTGCTTTGAAAATTTTACACATAAAAGGCACACATATCCCGGTTCTAACAAGACATGAATCACTCAAATTGGAGCTATGTAGCTCTGGCTAAAAATAAAAAACCAAGGGATGTCAAAGAAAATTGACAGACTTGACAATACAGAAAAACAGCCAACTTTAAATGCAAACCGGAAACAGGGGAAAGGAAATTTTGATTTGAAAATTTTACACATGACAGTAAAATCCATATCACAATACCTATAAACATAGTGATTCATACATATGCAATGTCACAACCAAAGCATAGCACAAAAAACTCAAACCTCATGAATTTGATTAAGTTAGCACCAAGAAAGACACCATATCAGTTTATGAAACTAAGAGGCAAAAGCTGACTAGCTGATTCATAACACATACATACTTGAAGTGATTTGAACAAAAGGTAAAAATTCATATCACAGTACCTATAAACATAGTGATTCATACATATGCAATGTCACAACCAAAGCATAGAACAAAAAACTCAAACCTCATGGATTTGATTAAGTTAGCACTAAGAAAGACACCATATCAGTTTATGAAACTAAGAGGCAAAAGCTGACTAGCTGATTCATAACACATACATACTTGAAGTGATTTGAACAAAAGGTAAAAATTCATATCACAGTACCTATAAACATAGTGATTCATACATATGCAATGTCACAACCAAAGCATAGGACAAAAAACTTAAACCCCATGAATTTGATTAAGTTAGCACCAAGAAAGACACAATATCAGTTTATGAAACTAAGAGGCAAAAGCTGACTAGCTGATTCATAACACATACATACTTGAAGTGATTTGAACAAAAGGTGAGAAAATTTACTAGAACAATGTGCGGTAAGCTTATAATTCAATTGTAATTTGAACTCAAAACCACTGTCAAACAATCCTCAAGACGCAGAAAAAAATTTCATGTCCATGAATGCATGAATTTTACTATCCAAATAACCTTCACGAGCAGAATTTCTTCAGAACTTAAAGAGAATCATTCAAACAGCACTAGGCACTAGTGCAAAATCAGAAATATATATCTATTTCCTTCAGGAAGAAGCTGAAATAGTGAAGTTGAATCACATGGGCTCCCAGATTCTACCCGGTAAATGCTTCCGATGCTCTTTGATGCTTTTCATTTCTTTTTCTCCCCTACCCTTTTCTCTCTTAATCGCAGCCCATTCTCCTTCTTTGTTCTCCCAGTGTTCCTCTCTTCTCACTCTGGGTTTCCTCTTCTCTCTGGCCTCCCTCTCTTTCGGTTCTCCTTTGCTCTCTCTCTTTCACTCTATCGGTTCTTCTCCAAGCTTTTCTCCCGGCCTTTCTCTCCATTCTTCCTCCTCTCCTATTTTCTTTTCTTTTTCCCAAAATACACCTTGATTAACCGCCCACCTTTTTTTTTAAAAAAAAAAAATTGTTTTGTTTTGTTTTTTATTTGTTTATTAAAGATAATGTATCTCATTTTAGAGTAATGGGTGACCAAAAGTGATAGCAATAATAATGTAAATCTAATAGAAAAATGTTTAAATAAATTGAAATTATGTCAATTATAACAATTATTATGATGTGAACTAATTAATGTGTAAGTAAGATTTTTGTTTATTACATATAAGCGCAATGCACTGAAAATAGAGAATATATGACAAGAATAGAATTTATGACATCAAACCATCTAATTTTTATAATTAGAGAAAGTGTCATTAGATCTTCAAGTCATTGACATATATAAGTAACATTTTTTTACGGATACCTACAACAATGATATAATCCTTACCAAGCATAACATTTATTGAAATGATCTCATTTAGTTAGTTCATAACATTTATTTAAAGAGCCATGCACGTTGTAACAAATTAATCATAATTCTAACTAAGATTAAAGTGAAGCACACAATAATCATTCGCACCAAGATTTTTCTGCATAAATATTGATCTATATATATATATTAATTTTATTGCTCATAAAAAAAAAAAAAAAAAAAAANACTGTGAAAAGTATATTCTCTAATCAGCATTATTGCTCATAAAAATAAAAAAAAAAAACCAGTATTACTGCAAAAAAAGATAGGTGTACAACTATCACTATCTAAATGTTAAATAATACCAAATTGTACAACTATTCCCCTATCACACTTTGTACAATCACCTTTAACGTATAACCACTTTTTTTCTAAATAGAACAAGTGCTTCAAGGTTTAAGGATCGCTGTCATCACCAAATTCAAAAGCTAATTATACAAAGAGAAAGATGATGATGCAAACTGAACAAGATAAAGTACAAAGCATGTCTAACTAAATACGAAAAAACAAAAATGTGATAGCAATAATACTGATTTTTTTATTCTTTTAATGCCTTAAAGTTGAAAAATATAAAATGTCATGAAATAAAAAATATGGGAGAAAAATTAGGCTACACATTTAGGTTTTGCCAAAATCTTTTCACATAAAAAAAATAAGCCCAATAATATAAAAATTGAAAATTTATGCATGTATTTTTTTGACAAAAAAAAATTGTCTAGACAAAAAAGGTGTCTATAGTATATGAAATTAAAGTATATAAGAATTTTTTATCAATGACTTGTGAGTCTAATGACAAACTAGAGAGTTTGATGTCATGAATTATATTCTTGTCATAAACTTTCTTCTCCTTTTTCTAGGGAATTGCACTCTTATGTAATAAAAAAAAAAAGTATATAAGAATATTTTTCTAATTTAAATGACTTTGATGAAAATATAAAACTAGATTCTGTCCTTAATAATTGATTATTGAGTATTTCATAATAGTATTCACATAAGTAATTTATTTGTAAATATAGTTATTTTGGAGGTAAAGGCTATGCTATCCTCTTAGAGGGGTGGCGTTACCTCCATCTCAGTTTAATGGATTTGGGTGGAACTTACTCAATAATTTTGATATTATTGTGAATATCTCAAAAAATTGAATCAATCAATATATACTAAAACATATAATTACTTATAAAATATAAAAATAGTATAATATAAGAAAACAAATTAGGAAATAATTTTTTAAATTTTATTTTTTGACATATTTTTTATATCATATAATTCTTATATTTTATAAAAAATTATATATTTTTAACACATATTAAATAACTTAATTTTTTAAAATATTTATAACACTAAAATTATATGATAAATCCTATTAAGTCACATTCAAAATCTCACTAAACTAAGGTGATCGTAAAAGTACCCCTCTTGTAGGGTAGTATAACCCTCACCAATTTTAGAGCAACCAATCAAATAAAGAAACATGGAAAAAGAAAGCAAGGTACTCTAACATTGTGCACGAAATTTAAGCTAAGAGCAGGGTGAGAAAAGCTGACAATAAGCGAGTTTCTGGGGAATGACGATCAGGGTTCTGACGAGGATCTAATCTCACGGGGTTATCAAGGTTCAGTTTTGAACCGTTGGATCTGAATCCTTGCACCGATAAGAGGGAGCATCGCACGCCAGGTGGTCCCCAGCGCACTAAGCTAATTACCATTTCTTGGTTTGCTGATTCTGAACACAACAGGTTTGGAAAAACCTAAGTATTTTGACCTAAATGGCATATTTAAAGTTGTCCACTCATTCTCTGACAAGTGACAACACACCTACTCTACCTTTTAAATTAAATTAATCTAATAACTAAATTAAATCATTAAATAAATATCTTTGACCCTTCTCCGTCATCGCTTTGTCAATGTGCAGCTGCATTTGAAAGCAACAAAACAATATTTACTTAACTACCTCGCAGGAGCACATTGATGAGTTTGAAAATGTTTTTGTTTTTATGAAAAACAGTTTTTTTTCTTTTTTTTTTTATTTTTAAAAAAATTTTATAAAAAAAAATTTTAAAACATGTTTTTAAAAACAGTCATATCAAACAAATTTTTTTATTTTATTATTTTTTTTAAAAAAATAATTTTTAAAAACAAAAATCAAACAGACCCTATGTTTTTAATAATTATTTTTCTGTTTTTGAAAGATATTCTCTTTAATTTTCTAGGACTTTGAAGCCAACTAATATCTGATTTTGATTACTTTTATATAAGATACATAAATAAAACATGCAAGAAAAGTGTTAAAAATAAACTTAAAAATTAACATAGAATAATATTTTTTTAAAACTCAATTAAACTCAAATTTTATTAACCACTAAATGTTTAACTTTTTTTTTATACTAAAAGCACATATTAAATGTTTAACTCACATAAAATAATTCAATTTTTTAAGATTTATACGATGATAAAAAAATCAAAAATTAATATGTCTTAAACTTTGAGTAAGGGTAAAGCTTATCCTTACTACAACAAAGAATAGTTTCCTACAACCAAAAATTTGTCCATGATAATCTCTATAGTTTCCTAATTTCTCATAATCTCTTTATTTGGAACTTTGAAGCTAAAAAAATATATGTAATCATATATGCTTGTATTATTTATCGTTTATTGGAGATCATATAATAGAATAATAATTCTCTCCCACAATCTCACTTTATTCAATCACAATAAAATTTACATCCAAAACTTTTACAATAGAATATTTATTATTCAACTAAGTGTGCCTTGAAAACAGTCATGTATGCTTGTTTTACAATGTGAGATGATTAGAAAAAAGAGAACTTTTTGCTCTCCAACAAACGAGATATAACACTAAATGGCTATAAAAGTAGGATACCCATGTTTTGAACTTGTGTGGCAAATAACACTAATCATTTTATAAAATGAGTGATTATGTTTATGCACCCAAGTGTAAAAAGACTAGAGTTTTACTAAAAAAAATTATATGTTTAGCTAAATTTATATATTGTCATTCATGAAGACGTAAAAGAAACATACAACATCAAATGACTTATGATCAAATGATATTGACATTGTCTTCAGGGCTTATAATTTTTGTGTTCAAGTTGTAGTCAAAAAATATATTAAAAAGAAAAAAACATATAACAATTGTGAAAGAAAAAACAAAAAACATAAACTCATAAAATTCTTTAGGATTCTAGTAAGATAACGAATAGGGACAAAATAGTATTTTCTTATAGAGTTCAATGAGCTTCTATAAACTTGAGAGGTCTCTCCCAAAAAAGGTCCTAAATCTAATTAAATTTAGAGGTAGTTGTGCTTATCTTATCTGTCGAACAAACGAACCTGACTAACCGACAAAGTAGGGTTGTTGAGTTTGAACAAGATAAGGTGGGCTTGATAGCTTTGCTTGAAAGATCTTTCCTTCAATGATAAGTATTTGAATAGAGAAAGTTTAATGATATACTAATTTTTTTTTTTTTTTTGTGTAACTTAATGATATACTATTTAGTGACACATCAACTCATGTTAATTAAGTTAATAGATTCAATTAAGTTTAGATATGTTAACTTGTCCATGTAAAGCTAATTAGTGTGCATATAATATTATTATATTAATATTACTATTTAGAAATTAATTAGTTTCACACTATTTCACATAAATATATTTGATAAAATGTAAACCTCATAGAAAAATGTTTAAGTAAATTGAAATTATGTCAATTATAACAAGTATATTGATGTGAACTAATTAATGCGTAAGATTTTTTTTGTGTTACATATAGGCGCAATGCACTGAAAATGGAAAATATATGACAGGAATATAACTTATGACATCAAACCCATTTAATTCTTATAATTAGAGAAAGTGTCATTAGATCTACAAGTCATTGACATGTATAAGTAAGATTTTCTCACGGATACCTACAACAAAGATATAATCCCTACCAAGAAGCATAACTTTTATTGNTAAGATTTTCTCACGGATACCTACAACAAAGATATAATCCCTACCAAGCATAACATTTATTGAAATGATCTCATTTAGTTAGTTCATAACATTTATTTAAAGAGCCATGCACGTTGTAACAAATTAATCATAATTCTAACTAAGATTAAAGTGAAGCACACAATAATCATTTGCACCACGATTTTTCTGCATAAATACTGATCTATATATATATATTAATTTTTTTTAAAAAAATGTCTCAAACAATGGCAAAACTCGGTTATCATCATTTATCACATCATACCATTTACTATTTTATCCAATTATTGGTATACAAATAAATCATTGTGAAAAGCACATATTCTCTAAATCAGCATTATTGCTCATAAAAAAAAAAAATCAGTATTATTGCTATCACATTTTTGTTTTTTTGTATTTAGAAAGACATGCTTTGTACTTTATCTTATTCAGTTTGCACAATCATCTTTCTGTTTGTATCATTAGCTTTTGAATTTGGTGATGACAGCGATCCTTAAGCCTTGAAGCACTTGTTCCATTAAGAAAAAAGTGATTATACGTTAAAGGTGATTGTACAAAATGGATAAGAGAAAGTGTGACAGGGGAATAATTTTACAATTTGGTATTAATTAACATTTAGATAATGATAGTTTACACCTATCTTTTTTGCAAGTTTCTACTTATATAAAATATAATGTTTTTTATTTTAATATTTTAATTACGATTTTAAATTTAAACACAAAATTTAAATAATGATAATTCGTTAATTTTTTTTCAAAGGGAAAGAAACATACAAAAAATAGAATATAATTATAATAATGATCTTTTGTCTTTGCGTTTTTGTTTCTCCCGAAGTGGACGCTTTAGGCATCTAGTGACATATCATTTTCAGCAAAAAGGCAAAAACAAAACGATACGGAATTGATGTGAAATGTCCATTTGAGCAGAATCTTAAAAATAGTTTTTACTACAAGAGAAAACTCTTAAAAATTAATTTACCTTTTTATATTTGAACTTTCTATTAAAAGAAAATTCTAGAAAATAATGGGAATTTTTATAAATAAATAAAAAAATCCCTATTATATAAGGTCCACATTGTGTGAAATGAAAAGTAGGTTTCAAAAAGCTAGATGAAAATGACATTTTCCTAACATTAGATATAATTTAGGCCCACGGGTTTGAAGAGTTTTCAAGATATTTTAAGTTCAAACATTTATACAATTACGTACCAATTAATATCAACTATACATTAATAGTAGCATAATTGAAATTTATTTGGACACACTTAAATATTTTTATATTAAAATCAAATTGTATAAATAGTGTAAATGTGTCATATATGCACACCAATTACAATTAGTTGGGAGATCTCCTCTCAAACTATTAAGATTTAAGATCTCGAGTGATTCTTGTAAATAATGCATTTTTGCAAACTAAAGACACAATTAAGGCAGATTTCAAACTATTTCCACCACTACCGCAGTTTTCTTTTTTACTTTTCCCCTTCAGTGTCGAATTTTTCCTGAGTCTTCCTTCAAGTGTCACATTTTCGCAGTGTAAAATTTTTTTTTTTTTTAAACAAATTCAAGTGTCGCATATAGAAGTAGTGGAGAGTCGAATTTTAGCAATTGTCTCCTTCAAAGTGTCGCATTATGGCATTTTGACATTTTTTTTTTTTTTNTTCGTTTAGCTTCTTCTCATTTATATTTTAATGGCAACATATGATAATAATGTTAAAAGAATCTTCATGAATCCTTTATTTCTAAAAAAATTGATCAAATAAAAAAAAATATTATTGATGATGGCATGTCATGACAACATGAAAGCAACGAAGATGAGGATATATGAAGGTAGCTGTGACGAATGCTATCCCCAAAGAAAAAGAATAATGGCAATGATGATAGGCTTGATCATGATGGTAAATATAGCGGCAATAATATATAGTATTTAAAAACTTGTTACAAGATAATAGAGTTATCATGCGGTAAAATTTCAATAACCGAATCTTTTCATCATGAAAATTATTGAATATCTTGAATTAAATGGGAATTTTTTTTTTATTATAGGAATATAGAATTTTATTAAGCATCAAAAGCAAGTACATATAAAAGAATGATTGAAAGATAATCCTTCAACAAATGAGATCAATAGGACTAGATTTTTTTAACTGAACAAGCTTATGAGTTACTCTATTAACTAACCTAGGAGTCAAATGGAAAGAAATTACTCTTATAGTGCGAGCTATCTCTAAAATATCATGCAACACAATTCCAATCACTAATTGCATAACCTTGTGTGTCAATGCTGCTTGGAGAACTGTTCGAGCATCACCCTTAACCTCCAAATCAAGAAAAGCTCAGATCTAGGGCCATTTGCAAACTATCTCTTCCAGCAATGGCTTCCATAACATCTACATCATGAATCTCTTCAATAGATTTTGCCCATCCTGCCAAATAAAAACCTTTCAAATCCTTAATAACTCTCCCAACAGCACCACCTCTACCTTAAAATAATACAGTTGTCTTTAAAGCTTGTGACTTTTATGTTCAAATTTAAAGTTATAGTTAAAAATATAAAATAAAAAATAAAAATAAATGATAAAGCAAGAGAAATTAACCAATTTTTCCAACTTACATTTGCCACTATTTTCCCAACCATTGGTTTCTAAACAAATATACATAGATATGCCAGAAAATGTTTGTTAAAGTGAAAATTGTGACAATCATTAGAACCATAGATGTTTTCCGCTTTATTACTTTTCTGTCAGTTTCATGATTTCGTCCTTTACTTATTGCAACTTGCAAAATGCAAACGCAGCTAACACAATAGAGTAGCTCACCTATTCTCCCAACGCCATCTCTAAGCTTGGTGAACCAAATCAATTACCGTAAACTAGTTGTAAATTCACGGGCAGTTAAAGCAGAAAACTCATGAAAAAATAGAAGAAAAATAAAAATAAAAAAGTAACAAAAAAATAAATATAATGACTATAAATAGTCATACTCCTAAAAAAATGATTTATTTTTAAATTAATATAGTGATTACTATCTCTGACAACATATTAAACCAAATTAGGTAAATAATATCTAAATGAGTAACAAATTAAATATTTAAGGATTCGATTGAGAAAATGATACTAATAATTTTATCGCTTGATATATGTAATATTAAGAAAATATTTATTACATTGTTTAAAAACTAAAAGAAATCTCTCAACTTCAAACAAGCAGTGTGTGCATAGCATAGGTTGGGGTATTTTATTTGACTGGTGAAAGGTTTAAAAAGTGCGTGTAGTCCAAAGTCCTAAGATTCTATAAACAGAAATTAATGAGTGACTAATCTCCATTCGATACACGCACACAAATACTTACTATTATTGGACCAAAAAACAGTGAAAACAATAATGCTAAAAATGAGAAAGGATCGTTGACTTGGAGAAAAGACTTTTGGGTTTAAATTTTGTCAAGATATTTGGTTCTTTGAAATAAATATTACATTTTGATAATTTATTTATTTAATTATTATAGTTTTAAAATATTTTATCGTAATATTATAATTTTTTTTAAAAAAATAAATGTCAATAGGTGAGTCTACTAGATATGTCCCATGTCATGCGACATGTCCTTTGAGAACATGTTACATTGCTTCATGTTATGTGAAAAAAAGAAGAAGTGAAGATTAATATATATGGTAAANTATGATAAAAGATAAAAATATAATGGCTTCTCAAAATTAGACTAAAACGCATCCCCAAGAAAAAAGAATGAAACTATATTGAAATTCAAATATTTTGAGTTCAAATAGAATAAATATATCTTTTATTCAGTTTTTTTTTGGGCCATGATCTTTTTTATTCAGTTTATTCTCATACTTTTCAAAATATTATTACTGATGATAATATAATTATTATTAGTATAATAGATTTTATTGAAACAAGAAGGGAAAATGTCACTCTAATTTGAGTAACGTTGTACATACTATTTTTTTTCCATTGCAAATCTCAACTAATTTTTACATTATAGATTTAATGGCACACACTTAAATTTTTTTTTCTTGAGTGATTTAAATTTAATTAAGTCAATATTATCAAAATAGTTACTTATGGCCATGTCCTCTCTAAAACAAAATCAAAATGTTAGTATCCCAAAAACTGGACGGACAATGCATAAGTTCCATATACAGTATTTTGTTCAAATATATATATATTTTTTTAAAAAACTAACATGCGTGTATAGTATAGCCAGGCTATTATGCTTAGTACGGAAAATAGGCATGGATGCATATTGAATAAGAACAACTTATTTGTGGTCATCTCTTGAAATTTGTGTACGGTGGCTGCTAAGTTACCCTCATGTTAAAGGGTAGTGCTACTCTATCTTTTGTCTGCAGGGATTTTGATATAACTCACATTTTAAAAAAATAAAAAAAGTCACATAATATGAGTTAGAGGAATTAGTTTTTTTATAAAATGTATAAATAAAATAATATAGAAAAATTAATATAAAATAGTAATTTTATTTGATACAATTAAACTTAAATTATGTTAATTTTTTTTTAAAAAAAAATTTGTCCCATACTATGTAAATCAATTTTTTTAGATCTTTATAATAACACTCATTTCAATATTTAGATTCCACCAAAACTAAGATAAAGTAGCACTACCGACTACCTTTTAAAGAGAAGATAGCTTAGGAGTGACTCATTTATGCATCTCTTGAAATTACAAAAAGATGAGCACTATACTACACCGCTATATCCTTTCGATTAGATGAAATTTAATGAGACTTACATTATAATTTTAATGTCATTACAAAAATTTTAAAAAATTAAATTATTTAGTATATATTAGAACACATAATTTTTTATAAAATATAAATTTGACATAATATAAAAAATATACCAAAAAATAAATTTAAAAAAATTATTTTTTGACACATTTTTATATATCATATTATTCTTATATTTTATAAAAAAATATGATCTATTCTTGCAATGACTATTTTTTTTTAATTTTTATAATAATACTAAAATCACTTTATCAATTACACCCGGACTCAACTAAAATGAGTGTAATATAACTCTTCCCTTACAAAAAACTAGAACAGCTAAAAAAATTTACCAAAAAAAAAAAAAACGAAAAGCTATGAAACAAGCTCAGCGCCCAATTGACAATGAAGGCAATGATGAACACGTAATGCGTTTTCGTGTGGTCATTGGTCCACTGAGTACGATTTTGTACGGATGACAGTGACTTGTTTCTAACATTGTACTATTTCCCTTATTTTTTTAACTCCCACTCTCTTTCTCTTTCTCTCTCTCTCTCTCTTAAGTTTCCTTTTTCATTAAGGAAAAAACAATAATAAATCAAAGGCCATCACGTCCCTTTTGGCTTTTATCATTTTCTCCAGTCTTTTCATAAGAAAATTAGCAGTATCATTTTCGCATTTTCCTCTTTTTTTACTCTTTAGCTAAGCATTTTTCTTTTTTGGGTGTGTAGACTGAGTTTTTACCAAAACAAGCAAAGGATGAGGTTTCAATTTTCTATTACCATATATCTTTTGTTTCTGAATATGGTGTGGCCTGAGGAACAAAGGGGAACAGATGGATTAATAAGGAAAGGTGGGTCTCGGTGCCTATGCTTCCCTCTTAGCTAAAGGAAGGTCAATCCCAATTCCCCATCAGACTCACTTCCTCCCTCCATTATCTTTAGCTATACCATTCCTTTCTGGGTTCTCTGTACCACTCTCTCTTCCCTCTTTTGGCTCTTTTTCCCTTTCACAACCTTCATTTTCTCCCTCCCTCCTTTCCTTTTCTGTACACAATTATAAAATCCTTTATTCTCTCTCTCTTGCTCTTGAGATTTTCTGGTTTTTTCCCAATTCGGTGTAAATCTCCTTCCTTTCTTGCCTCATTCATAACTAGCTAGCTAGTTCAATTGAAATTGCTTTCTTTCTCTTCTGGTAAGCTTCAATCAATCAAGAATACCCATTTTTTTTTTTGTTTTTGGATATTATCTTCTGGGTGTTTGGTTCCTTTGCTTGGATTTGATGCTATTCTCACCAATTTGATCTCTTTTAGAAAAATTGAAAAGCTATATTGACTTTGGGTTTTTGTCTTCTTTTTCAGAAACTTCTTCCATTTCCTTGTAAGTTGTAATCTTCTCCCTCTCTCATGAGTCATGACATTCCCTTCACATTTAGAGGAAATATTTGTTGGCTTTTGATTCCTACCCTTTTATGAGTGATCGTAATCTATTGCATTTTCAACCTGCTATAGCTTTCTGGGTCTTCAAGTCTCTCTAAGAAAGGCTTGGATTTGCTGAAATTCTCTTCTCTTCCTCTCTCTCTATCTCACTGGGCTTTATCTATCTACTTGGTGAGAACTCCTTCACTGGCCGTGTGCTCAACTTTTTCCAATTTCCTAACCATTTTCTGATCCCATTTCTTTTCTAGTGTTGGTTCACAGAAAGGAGGTAAAGATGGTGAGAGGGAAGACTCAGATGAGGCGCATAGAGAACGCAACAAGCAGGCAAGTCACCTTCTCCAAGCGACGCAATGGCCTTCTCAAAAAGGCGTATGAGCTTTCAGTTCTTTGTGATGCTGAGGTAGCCCTCATCATCTTCTCTCCAAGAGGGAAGATGTATGAATTTGCAAGCTCCGGGTAATGTACTTTCACCATTTTCTGATCACAAACTGTTTATGTAATTACATCTGCATCTGCAAAATTCAGCATTCAATCTTGTAGTAAATTTCATGCAGACTCATGTATGTGCTTTTACACCATTTTTAGAGTCAAGTAGGCAAGATTTTCTTCACACCCATAAACAGATCTTCATAGTTTCCAATTATAGAGAGAGGGAAGGTAGGTCAAGTCAACCCCAGAAACAGTTCAGGACAAAGGATAGACACAATATTTTATATTTTTTTCTTCTGACAGAACTTAGTATTAGGGATTTTGGGAAACCTTGACATATAAATGTCTCACATGGGTAAGGTTGTTATTAGTGTTTTACGTCTGAAAGAAGCTAACCCTACTACTGTCTTTAGCCCATGTGCCTAGTTATATCTGAGGATTCTGGTTTTATACCCAGCAAATCAGAAAGGGGTTCTAAGTTCTGATATAGCTAAGACTTTTTGGTTTTTGGTAACTTTATCTATACTTGGGTCTTGGGTTTGAGTAGGGATATGATATATCATAATTTACACTTTACAACTTCTAAGTTGTTATTTTTTCTATGGGCGTGTGAAGGGCTTAAAACTCTTTCGGGTTTTCCTCTACTAGGGGTTGGGGTTTTCCTATGTAGGAATTGAACCAAGGGTTAGCTAATTATATTTGTAAATAATTAAGGTTGTTCCTAAACCAGAACCCCACCTCCACAACCAAACAACACACACGCAAAAAGGGGGAAAAAAAGGGCTGAAAAATGAAGAAAGGAGTTGTACCTGGTTCTCTCAGAATAGTGAGGCAATAGCCAGCACAGTAGATAATAGTGCAGTATGTACTAATCCCTGACATACAAAGTTCTTGGGGAGAGAGAGAGAGAGAAGGATAGGTAGGATTCTTTCATAATGACCTGCATCCACAGATCTCTGAGTACATGCCTCCTGTAATATTTTCTCATAGGTAAAATATATTATCTTTTGGTTCATGAAATAGGATCCTACTGTTTTTTTTTGTTGTTTTAAATCTTATTATTTATTGACAACAGCTTCTATCTATGCATGCTCACCCAACAAATTGAGTAAACTTTGTCTCAATCTGCGAGGAGCTTGTGAGATGAAACATAATAATGTACGGTGTGGGCACTTACTAACCTCATTCCAAGGCTATTTGGGTTTTTATTATATATGCACCAAAACTTCTTTTTTAGCTTGTGGTCTAAACTATTTAATAGTTAGCTTTTATCACNATGCTCACCCAACAAATTGAGTAAACTGTCTCAATCTGCGAGGAGCTTGTGAGATGAAACATAATAATGTACGGTGTGGGCACTTACTAACCTCATTCCAAGGCTATTTGGGTTTTTATTATATATGCACCAAAACTTCTTTTTTAGCTTGTGGTCTAAACTATTTAATAGTTAGCTTTTATCACTTTCAAACCTTAACTTGGAAGCTAAATGCATCTAATTAATGTCCTCTTCTTTTCCATCCTTTCTTTCCTGTTACATTACATGCAAAGAAGCCTGAATATCAAAGGGTTTCTTAATTCTCCTAGGTAACAATGTTTACAGTTAGTGAAAGATTAGTGAAAATCTGTATATACTAATTGAAATCATTCTGAAAAATTAACTCAAAGGGAGAGAACTAAACCAAGAGGATAGGAGAAGGCACATGCACTGAAGTGAATTTTTCAATGTATATTTTAGAACAATATATATATGCTTTGGACTATTTTCTTTTCCTCGTAATTGCAACTCATAAAGTTAAAGCTAAGAGTTCATAATGTCGTACCAAACTAAAGCTTCTTCATAATGTGCCATACCAAGTTAAATCTGAGACTTTATGACTGAAGTATGATAATTTAGTGATTTCATTTTACCTTTTTGCTGATCATCCCAATTTTTATAATCTTAGCCAAATTTGGGTTTTTTTTTTTTTTTCTCTTATTCTGAAATCATAATTACCTTATTGTATTTATCATTCTCATTGCCATTACTCTTTTTCTAATGTGATACTAACGAGTATGACTTAAACTCTTGCTTCATCACTTTTAGGTGACACATTTTTCTCCTACTAGATCTTATGGTCTGCTAAACTATAGTTCCACTTAATATTAGTTAAATTCTTCACAACTATAACTTTTTTTGCTGCTAAATCATATTTTATTAGGTGTTAGTACTATAATCAAAATTTTAAAATGACTTGCTGAAATATTTAGGATGATCATGAGCTGATTGTTTGTAAGGGTTCTCAAGATTATAGTTTAACATATGATATGAGCTTTCTGTGCATTTGTTAGGCTTTCTTTCTTTTTTGTGTTGTCAAGTTCCTTGAAAACTTTTCATTTAAAAGACAAGACTATTTCTCTTAATATACGTTATTGATATGACTTTTAACCCTCCTTTGGCTTTTTTAACTTAAAATGATTGAAATTTTGAATCATCTCCTTAATTCTCTCTCCTTTATATGCATAATCTGCATTGAAAATATTCAATTCTCTATAGGTTAAGCACTAAAATGTGGCAATACAGCTTAGTAAATATATATAGTCCTTAAAGACCAATATATATATTCCTTATTTCTGCAGTTAGCCTCTGGTAAAGTTAAATTGCTTTGGCCCTTCGCAAGACAAAAACTAGAATAAAAACAAACATAAGCAAAAAATTAACTAGAAATAAAGGCTAGCTTGTTCCAAAAAATAAATGAAGCTATAGGTTTCATTTGAAATTTTTTATTTAACCGCAAAGATAACTATTTTTTTACACCCCAAAAAAAAATAGGTAGGGAGTCAATCTACTAACAGTATATTTCATAAAATATCTATCTTTTTTTTGCCTTTTTCTTGTCCATTTCCTGTGATATAAGTCTATTGTCCTATCAGTGTCCTTGTGCCCAACAACCCATGAAAACCTTTAGCTGTCTTGCATCTAACCCTAGTCCTTTCCTCATCCAAATTTAAAGACTCCTCGGTTTCCTTTCTTAATTCATAGCAAATAAAGTAGTCAATCAGAATCGTTCATCATCCACATTAAAGGGCTAACCTCATTTATATAAAATTTAATAAGGAAAATAATAAGAAAACAATTAGATGAGTAAAGGTTTGGTTTTGTATGTTTGAATTCCTATCCCTTTGGTATTCTATATTAAAAAATTTAGCTCTATCTATTTATAACAAAAAAAAAAAAAAAANAAAAAAAAAAAACTGGATGGATCAAAGACAAATATCAAGTATCACTTATTACATTGCTAGGCCTCTTGCAGCAGCTGCAGCAAGTGGAAATAAATCCTACAGCAATTAGATACAGAAAACCTACAGTAGTTAAACCTGCAGCAGCAGCAACATTATGCCTAGTCATTCAGACACCATACTTCAACTAAAAGCACCATAGAAGTTCCAGAAAGTTAAAATGTACATATCATTCCACTCATTGGCATATTGATGGTTGGAATGCTCTCCATTAGTTTAATATATGATCAATGATAACAAATAGCATACGTATTAATATACACACATTTTTGTATGCATGTATGGGTGAGATATTCCAAATCAGTTTGAGCCATTAAAAAAAATAGATTTTTGACAAAATCAAAATATAAACTGATTCTTTCAAAATCGATTTTTCCAAATTCTGTTATTCTACAACCAATTCTCTTTAGAATGAAATTATTTACCCCTCAACCAAAGAAGCGATCTATAATGTACCTTAGGTATGTCCCTCCTTGATCATAGCCAATCAAAAAGCTCCTTGTAAGCCTCCTTCATTATTGCTTGCTCGCTCCCACTGGCCTCTTGTGATCCCAGAAGAAACCATCACTAACCTATTCATATCCACTACCTCATAAACGGACAAGGAAGTAAGCATAAGAGGGCATGATTCTTCAGGGACACGTAATTTTAGATAATTTTTGGCTCTGGTCACTTTCTGTTCTCCAGAACCTATTCCCTCCGGAGAATCTCATCTTGTAATTCATTGATTATTTCTCCCTCCACCTTGAGAATCTGCATCAACAATATGCAATGCATGTTTGTTTAATAACAAGCATATCAATCTTGGCCTTGACTAATTCAAATAATAAGTCTAAGTCTAATTAGCTTGAGTTTGTTTGATTAATTAATGGAATGAAGTTTAGTTAGATCATTTACTCTTTGCACACCTACCACAGAAAAGCAAATTAGAGGGAAGGAAAATGAAAAAGAAAAGAACTGGTAGATGAATTATTGTATCCATTATTTTTCATGTAAGGGGATATATAAAATGAAACATTTTAAAGTGCACAATCAATTTTTCTATTAGGTTGAGGTTTTAGGTTTGAATTCTTATTCTTCTAATCCGATAGATAGAAAGAGTGCACAATCAATTTATAAATACTTATAATACTTAAAATAAAATTTGAAGAAATTATTTTAAGATACTAAAAATTTGTGACAAAATAAAACACCTTGGGAGCAGTAAGACTAATTTGTTGAAACTTGAAACATTAGTGCCTTGAACTATGAAATAACGTATTTTTAGTGTTGATTAATACATAGTACTCATGGTAGGGATTAACATAATTTCGGTTTTTTTTTTTTGGCAGGGACATTTTGCTAATAAATGAAGTGATAATGCATATAAATTTGGACAATAAACCATATTTTCAAAAAAAAATAAAATCCATATACCTATGGTAAATTTAATTAATATTAATATATATACCTTTCCATTTCAAATCACAATAAATAAATTTCTATAATTTTTTTTTTCAAAAAAGAAGAGTCTCCATTTCAAATAGTATATACCCTTCCAGAGGTAAAGTCAATATTCTACTGGTTTAGGTTATACTTTCTTTCTGAAAAAGAAAAAAATGTGCTAGTGTGTGTATACACCGAAATAGTTTCAATTTACACTGGCACATACAATATAATTGGTCCAAAGATTTTTCGAAAAAGGTTGAGGTCCTAAGTTCAAATACTCATATTCCTATATTCTTAGCTAGAAAATTTAGCTCTATCTATCTTATGACAAAAAACAAAAAAGAAAGAAATAGTCTCACTTTTATCGTAAAAATTACCCATTTCAAAATAATATGCCACATGATAGATTTTTTTCATGTATTTGTATATATGTATTTCTCTTTTGGTGCTATATTTGTATATCTTTATATATATATATATAACTAGAAATATTCGTGAATGTACTCTTGGATCTTAAGTGCATGATCGATAACCCGTTTTCCTTTGCTTAGTTCATGCATTTTGTGGCCAAGGACTACATAAATATAGCGTTTCTATATATAGAACTCACCATTTATTTTTTAAATATGACATTCCAACACTCAGTTAAAGTCCATTGTTGAAATAATGTTTATTTATTTTGAGTATATAAACATTTTATATGTACACCAGAAAACAGTTTTTATATTTGTATCATTCTTGGTATTTTTATAACGTAATATTCTCATTTTTTGCCCCATAATTGACACATTTATCTCTTTCAATTTTCGGTATCAGATGATAATTTCAATTCTGTACATGATATTTTCTTATGTTTGATTGAGATAATTCTATATAAAATGTAATTCAAAATTTAAAATCTAATATAGATTGTTTAAGTTTATTTTTCTAAATAAAAGAGTAATTTCATTAATAAAAGGTAGTGTACAAAAGGTGGAGGATAAAGAATTCCTGTAAATTTGTAAATGCTACTTTTTAGAGAAGTCTTTTTTAATTATATAACATGCACAGAAACTTGAACTCTTAACCTCTTGTAAACTACTTAAATCTTTTACTACTAAATAAAATCTAGTTGTTACATTTTATAGAAGTGGACATTATTGGAATTGATCCTAGGTCCCTAATCCTAATCATCCAATATCCAATGAAGTTCATTAACTTTGTTGTCTTCTTGGAACTACAGTAGTGATTTCCCTTTAGCATTGCATTACCCTCAAGCTCAAAACAATTAAAATAATAATCTAGTTTCTTAATCCTGGACACATTTCCTGTTATCTTAAACTCTAGAATCTACAATTTTCTCAACCCTATCTCACAATAAACCCCAATTGAGCAGAATTTGCCAAATACTGCCAATGTACACTCTAATGGGGCTAGTAAACTAGCTCTCTAATAATTTTAAATTCTATTGTTGAAATTCAAATGAATTGTGTGGTCATAATCTGTTACTTTTCCCTTTAATTTTTCTAGGAGGCTTTGTAGTTTTGATACCTTCCATGGAGTTTCACCACTTACTGCTGACTTTTCTTCAGATGGCACCATCCACATACTCATAATTGAATCAGAGATTTTACCAGATTTGGGATTTTCTTTTTATGTGATTTTCATATATTGCAACTATAGCAGAAGAGTAATACAGTTGTTGACAAGTATTTGGTTTTGTCATCCCATCATGACTACAATATTCAGATAAAATTGGGGCCTCTCATATAACATTTGTTACTGCTTAAAGTGGCATTTGCAGTTTAATTCCAAGCTTTATAAATTATGTAAGCAGAAGCTTCATGCCATTAGGGTTCAGGGTTCTTCTAATACTTTTGACTCACTTGATTTGTTGGCTGAAGGCTTCCAATTCCTTTCCCATAGTTGCATTGGGATTTGATTGCAACCATCAAGTGCCACTTAGATTTCAGTTAAGGCTATGATTTCTTCATCAATTGTGTACTCAATGTCAGAAGGGATCAATCTTAAACTGAAGACTTCAATAAGAATAAACCTGTTTTTGTGTCAATTTTCAATTTATACATAATGAATCAAATAATGTCATAACAACTTTGACGCATTCTGGACTGAACCTATTTCCACAAGTACTTTGTGAGGACAAAAAAGCATTGCGTTTGGTTGTTGCTTATATTTGTTTTGACATTTGAACCATGTTATTTGCTCATCTGTTTCCTTAAGAGCATGTTAGGATCAAGGAATGGAAGAGAATATTAGAACATGAGGAGAAACACTAAATTAAAATCTCAGACGAATGAAAATGAGGAGAATGACTATAACTTGAACTACATAAAATAAATCTCTCAAAGAATGAAGAGAATATTAGAACATGCTTTTGTAGTAATTCTAAATTATATAATGAAAGGTGATGAGTAAATTTGTAATGTGTCGCTTTTTCTCTTCATTGTTTTCCTCTCAAAGCCATCTAAGCAAGAAGAAAACTAATTGCTACCTACTCTTTATCTCTTTTTCTCATTTTTTAAGCAACTGAAGGTCATGCCCTTATTATTTTGGCCATACATAAATCTGATAACAGTAAAATGTGGCTTAATGGTACAGTATTCAGGGCACAATAGAACGCTACCGCAGGCATACTAGAGATACTCAAACAGCCAACAAGTCCATTGAACAAAATATGCAGGTTGTTTCTCACTTTTGTTTTACTTTTCTTCATCCTCGTGGATTCTAAATTCATCATCCGATATTTAAAATCCTCTCTGATTTTGTTACTCTCTAGGAGGAATGAAAATGCATATCCCCTTTTCTTTGTCTCCTGCTGTCTTTTTGCTTGATTATTTTTATGAGGAGATAAAATTGCATGTGCCTCTTATTGTTCCTCTCAAGTCTAAACCAAATAATTGCTCATACTTTCCTTGATTGATTTACTAAGTTTGGCATTGCTTTAGTGCTTTCCAAATGATATTCAGCACGCCAGATATTGAATTTTAGATGATTTTACATGTATAAAGATTTTGCAAATTTATAAGCAAATGCATTTTGAGTAAAGATATAGAACTGAAGAGTGAATATCAAGCATGAGTCACTTAACTAATTAACACATTAGAGAGTAAGAAGAATTTCACACAGCTCCATATACATGTGCATTTTCCTCGAAGTTCATTATATTGGAAACTCCTTTCCCTCATACTTTGATATTCCCAGATTTCATCCTCTTCTCTCTATCAATGTATGTATGTGATGCTAAATGTGAATACGAATGGGAATGGTTTATTATTACTCCATAAAAATTTCATTTTTTTCTTAGAATATTTTCCGCTTATAGACACTCATGGAATCTAGAAATTAGAATCCTGATGTTTGAATTAATTGCAATATCTGTGGCAGCATTTGAAGCAAGAAACTGCAAGCATGATGAAGAATATTGAGCAACTTGAAGCAACAAAAAAGTTTGAACTTCTCTTTATCTTCTTGAATTGTTATATTCAATGTAACATTGCTCCCAAAACAAAAGCATATTTTTCATTTGTAATTTCTATCCTCCAGGAAACTTCTGGGAGAAGGCTTAGGATCAAGCACAGTGGAAGAACTCCAACAGATAGAACAACAGTTGGAGAGGAGTGTAAGCAATGTTCGAGCAAGAAAGGTTAACATAATAATGATATAGAATATTAGAATATTACTTTTTAAATTTCGAAGTTAATAAATATTTAACTTCTCAACCCTCTATTCAACAGACTCAGGTGTACAAGGAACAAATTGAGCAACTAAAAGAAAAGGTAAGCTGTTACGACAAATGTATCTGATGCGATTTTGCTTTTGATTTTGTATAATAGAAATATGATAAGAAACTGCAAAAAGGATTGAGGACCTTGTTCTTAGATTTTGTGATTGAGGTCACTTCTATATTATTCTTAGTTCATGACACACGTTTATATATAAGCTGTTAGATATAAAATTACTTATGGGTTTTCATCTAACAGCTTAAGCTTTTGGGTTGAATCGGTTCTTGACATGGAGTTTTCACCTAACAGTTTAAGCTTTTGTGTTAAATCGATTCTTGACATAAGCTTCCTTATCCTTTTTACTAAAGATTGAAAGAATATTGCTAGATTTTCCCAGCAAGAGTTACATTAAATAGATGCTGACTTGTGTGTTCTGCATGACAATTCAGGAAAAAGCCCTAGCAGCTGAAAATGCAAGGCTCTCTGAGAAGGTGAAATTACACTATAGTTACTTACGGATAATTTGCATTATATTGTGGACTGTTCCCTGAGACTGAATTGTTGAATAGTTGTTATAGAAATCTTTTAGTTAATTTGAACTGAAAAACTTAATACTAATTGACATTTTTCTGCAGTACAATATCCATCAACAGCAAGCAAATAAGGATCAGAGAGAAAACCAACCCTATGCAGAAAGTAGTCCAAGTTCAGATGTGGTAACTGAATTGTTCATTGGACTACCAGAAACAAGAATAAGACGCATTCCTCCTACTTAGGCCTAACTGAAGATTATGAAATCCCTGCCTTTGCAGTTATAAAATAAGGTTAAGGCCAACTGTTCCAGAAATGTATATGATATTAAATATGCTCTCATGCTATCAATAATATTTGTGAGAGTAATATTATATTTGTTTGATGATGATGCTGATACAGTGATACTTATGGTAAGTAAATGACATATAATTGTATCAAGGCATATATATACACTTATGGTTCAACTGTTGAAGGCAGTATCCTTTAGGGTTTAAGCTGCATCTGCATTCCTTTTCCTGAGCTTTACTGATTAGTAGAATTTTTTTCAAGAGATTAACAAAACACTGTCCTTCATTATAATTTAGAAACTTGAATGAAATTGGGGAAACCATTATTCTTTGGATTTTTATAAATTAATGATTTATTACTTGAAGTAATGGTTCATGAAATTCAGATCTTTAATATTTTTTCATCAATAATTATTAAAAACGTATTTTAGTCTAAAATACTTCCTACACTTTGAAGAATTGAATACATCTGTATTTAGTGACACTCCAGGTTGTCCCCAAGAAAATTTTTCTATTTGGCTAAGTATAGTAAAGTGAGCAGTTTGCCTCCAACTTCTCTGAAGCAGATTAATTTCTCACAATTTCTGAAGATATTTATTTTCATTCTTTTGATGTTCTAGTGATCAGAATTTCCTTGGAAAGATTATCCGTGTTTGATGGTATGCTGAAAGCTTTGATTGAACAGAACCCTAAAACCCCATTTAAACCATGGTTGGAGCAGAAACTATCTTTTGATTCTCAAAAAAGGTGTTTCAATGCATTCTCAACCAGGTTGAGTTCGGAAACTGAATACCAAGCATATAACCAATGGCATATTCCATAGAATGGTCATAAAAACCGAGTATTTGATTTCAGGGTTCAACGACTGATTTGTGATCCTTTGTAACAAAAAAGAAGTAAATATGGTTTTATAATGTAAATATGACTTATAATATATTTATGTTTCATACAATATTGTCTTTCATTTTCAATCTCTTTCAATTGTAATGGGTAAAATCTTATACACGAGCTCGCCTTCTTTTTGTTGTAAATTATAATCCAGGGTATGAATAGCTGTGAAGATTGTGGAAAAATTCCGATGGATCATTAAATAAGTAAAAAAAATAAATAGCAAAAGCACATTTTCTTAATTAGAGACTAATCATTTTAAAAATGGACTAAATCAGTTTTTATGGCAATAGATTTTTACATTTCATTTGAATTGCACAACTAGATTACTCAACGATTATCAACTTTCTATAATGTTATAAGTAATTGGTATTCTTTATCTATAATTTTTGATTTTGGTTTTAATCCGTCAATTTCTTTACACAACAAGTTATAGCTGTTTCTCATTGACTTTGTTGCTGTCTCATTAAAAAGCAATGGAAAATTTTCTTCTGTATCTGAATCCAATGGAAATAGTTGGACTAACCCGTAAATAATTCTTCAGAAAAATGTAAAAGAAACTAGATCCCTACTATTACACAAATGATAAATTCCATTCGTATGCTATATACAGTGATAAATTATATCTTGTAAAAATTTAATATTCGGTTTTTGCAGTTACTGATCACTTTTCATAATTTTTCTGATGACAATCGTCAAAAGTGATGGTTTTTTTGTTAAAAAAACAAAAACAACACTCAGAAAGTGAACATCAAGCTGGTGGCATCGACAAAAAGGAACTGATTTTCACCTGTTACAAACGTTGTAAAAAAAATACAAGGAGTAAGATCTGCCTACTGATACTGTCAACTGGGGATTTTGAATAGAAGTCTCAGAACGGCATCTTTTGTGGGGAGGGCAGGTATGGCTCCTCTCTGTGTTACTGTGGCAGCACCACAAGCATTTGCGAAGGCTAGAGCCTCCCTCAACCTCATTTCATCCTGAAAATGGTAGAGAATGATCACTGAAATCCACTAGCTTTATTTCCTCAGAATTGAGGTATGAACCATAATCATGATAAGAAAAGCTATAAACTAATTTACATAGAATGAACATCTTGATATGTAATTATCCAATCCATTAGCTTGGTGGTTAGTTTCAAGTTTCTGTAAATAAAATAAAATGCCTCACGAACGATTGTTGCACACTATGTGAGTTAATGTATAAAATTTGAGCCCTATAGCAAAAGTTAAAGTAGATCTAGTTAAATCTAGATGCTGCCAAGTGTATAAAGTTTGAATGTAAGTAGTGTGCTTTACTTCTTATTTTATGCATGAATGTCATGAGATCAAGGATACTAATGTAAGAAATGAAAGAGAAATGTTGGGCAATGACTGATCATATATGGGGAGAACCAGTTTCTCTGGATAAGAAATAATGAATATATTACCTTATGGATATCTTGGTGTACAGCCAAAATGCTCAAAAACCCACCAACAAAAGAATCACCTGCTGCAGTTGTGTCAACCACTTCTACCTTCACACCTGAAACCCTACCCTTAAAGTCCTGTGCAAGAATGAAGATAAACGAATCGTAACCAAGTATGGGGAGAAAAGAAAAGAACCAGTTAACACCACATTCACAAGTATGAGGATCTATTTGTGCATTGCACTATCCATTCAAGAGCATAAAGGTATTAAAATCCCATTCATATCTATTACTAGAAAATCCATATGTAGGTAGAGCATGGAAGTCATGCAGGACTTTACTTAAGGATGCTAACCTTTGTGTAATATCTACAGCCCTTTTCTCCCTCAGTTACCAGCAAAAGCTTTAGATTATGGTGGAAAAGCTTCGTCATGACTACATGATCATCATTGGGATCATCTTCAATCAAGAATTCAATTTCTTCCTTGCTTACCTGTACTTTCCAAAATGAGCCTACAGTGTCCCACAGCTTACATAACGAACTATTCTAGTGATAATTAAAACACATGCCATATTAAAACATGTACCTTAATAATGTCAGCATAGTTCCAAATACTCATGATGCCTTGTCTAGCAGCATTTGCCGATGGCCATAGTGGCAATCTCAAATTTGGATCATAAGAAAGGATAATTCGAGACTTCTTGGCCATATTCATTGCTACAACGTGAGCTGACCTACAAGGCTCTTGAATCAAGCTAATTGAACCATAATGAAATATGCTAGCCTGCATTACATCAGGGATACTTGATTAAAATATATTAGATAAATTACTCTTTATATAATGATGTCAAATTTAAGAAGTTTGAGGTTTGGAGCAACTTGTTGAACAAAAAAAAAAATTTGCAAGTTACGTGAAGGTTAAAAAGTATTATTTACTTCAGAATTCAAAGTTTTTATCTGAAAATTTAGAATATAATCTGGTCCATACTATTTGGGAGAAGAAAATAATCAGTTAACATAATCACATGGTCACTGTTTAATCAGGAATTTTTTTTTTTTTTAAGAAAAAGAGATAGTCACTATTTCAATTTTTTCCTTATGGACCCGGGCAACTAAGAAGGACCAATATAATTATTTTGGATTATAGTGAAGATAAATCACTTTCCCAGCTAATTTATGCATCTGTCACTGTGCTAGAAACCAATTACAATCAGAGGTACAGGCAATTAGAAAGGGATACAGTTAAGAAAAGAGGATTTACTAGATAGGCCACTATGACTCTTTTTTTCTTTCACATACTTCTATTACCTTCTTTATGAGGTTCACATCAAGCTCTTCTGCACGGAGAAGCATATCAGCACTTGGGTTACGGTAAACCACGAATTCATGCCTCCCATCACTTTTGAGAGTAACAAACGTTAATGATGTCCTTGCATGTGCATCAAAGCGCATGCCAGAACTGTCAACACCATTTTGTTTTAGAATATCAGCCAACATGTAGCCAAATTCATCTTCTCCAACCTTTGATGCAAATATGGAAGACACTGTGGTCAAACATATGAACTTAAGTAGAAAAAATAGAAATCAAGTACTCAATTATATTGATATAGGACACAGCTGGGTGAAAACATGAATATTTGACAGAAATAAGGATTGTAAATTCTTCCATGCTAATATAGATTCCAAGGCAGACTGTCCCCATAACATGGCATGAGAAATGATAGAATATATTGTTGTGGCTAGAGTCTCAAAGAAGGCAAAAGATTACATAGACTAAAGTTTATCTTTGGAATTCTCACTTAAAGGCATTTAATCCTGAGCTGCACTTCAAAGCATTAATTAGTTCAAGTGATTGACATTACAAACAAATGGCACATAAGAATATGCTCAAATGTTGTAGTCTATTCCAAACAGCTTTACTCTTTGGAATTTCACGATAAGCAATTTTTTTCACACAGATAATTAATGCCTATCACCAACTGAACTTCAAGTGTTGGCTCCTCCGAAGGGAGGGGTCTATGAAACAACAAAAATCTTCTGGTATAGTAACTGTCATGAAAATATTTCCCGTTTAAAGTACAGACAAGGTCAAACAGTTCTGATGTACATCGGATATCTGATGCACAATTACCATAGTTAGGATTCAGCAGAAAGAAATTCTTGAAAATGATTATCATTGATGAAAAAACTAGCAAAAATATATAAACCAGAATGATGCCAATACTTTTTGAAAATTTCACCTTGCCAATAAAAGCTGCTAAGCCTCCTAACCTGGATATCCCAATAGCAACATTAGCAGGATCTCCACCAGGTGATTTTTTATAGGAAGCTGCATCTGCAAGGGACACTCCAGCAGCTGCGGGGACAAAATCAACCAAGATCTCTCCAAAGCAAACAATCAGAGGTCCTTTGAGATTTTCTCTTCTGCCATGCGTGCCCCGTTTTAATGAACCTACAAATAATAATTACTTGTGGCCATCAAGTTATTCCTAGATTGTCAAAAAACAAAACAAAGCATGATATAAAACTAGTTAATTTTGCCTAACCAATTTAATATGTATCAAATTTCAAGAAGACAACATTTTTTTTTACTTCAACAATTAATATGTACATAAATTCAATTGAAAATATTTTCATACACAAATGATAAATAAGTGAGCGCATTTACATGCGTGTATACAGGCATGCATATACGTGTTCATTCCCAGCATAGAAGCTGTTGATTGCACCCAAAACCTCTAGTTCTTGAGGAAAGGAAGGCCAAATGGACCATAGCATTTAAAATAGTCTCTGGTAATTTCTAGACAGAAAATATTCTTTTAATGTCATTCCTACTCTTTATTTACAAATCAAATCGCCTCCAGTGAAACTCCAAAGGAAAAAAAAAAATTAATCTGATTCTTCCACACTGTTAATTCTTTTAAAGTCGACCATAGCAATCATATAGTCTTTATTATATGGTAATCCCTAACCGAAACCAGGTCTAAGCATTTTCAAGTCTTTCCTACTTTTAATTTTAAGAATCAAAATGGCTTCTACTAAAACTCAAAAGGAAAGGGAGGGGGAAAAAATAGTGTACTGCAAATTAACCGCGAATCAGAAATTAGCAATTTCCATTTAAATAATCTATATGGAATCAAAACTCTTACTTTCTAAGAATCTCCAAGTGACGGTAATGGAGGATGGAGAAGAAGAAGAGTGAAAAAAGTAAACAAAGAAAGAAAGACCTCCAACTATCAAATAGGCATGTGATAAAACTCAACGAAAATGACAATGTGGGATTTTGAATAAAAAAAACTCATGATAATAAATGAAGAACTACGTCAACAAGCACATTAGTTTCAAATACTTAGCTCAGTGATTAAAATAGGTACAAAAGGAGATGTGAAAGAATGAAACAGAAATATCCATAGACTAAAAACCAATTAAACTGCAAAGTGCTCATTGCCAACATACCAATCAGCCAATGAACAAAAATGGGAATGAATTAAATCAAAAGTGGGCATGAAAACAGCCCAGTAATCAAAATGGATTCAAAAGGAGCAAACCAAGAATGAACTAGATATGTTCATAGACTTAAACCAATTGAAACCTGAAAATGCTCATTGCCAATATAGCAATCATCAAGAGAAAAAAAAATGGGCATGAATTAAATCAAAGAAACGAGAAAGCACTACACACACACACACACACAAAAAGGGACTTAGCCCAGAAATCAAAATGGGTACAAAAGTAGCTAAGGAAGAGAAAGAATAAACGAGATTGTTCAGGGACTTAAACCGATTGAAAACTGAAAATGGTCATTGCCAAGATACGAATCAACCAAAGAACCAAAATGGGCATGAAAAAAATCAAAGAAAAAGAGCTAGAACCATACCAAAAGAGGGACTTTTAATGAGCTTGAAGCTGCCCTTGCGGGACCGATCAAGGGTTACAGGGAAGCAGCAGCCTGACATTCTGGGTTTGGGGCAACCCTGTTGGAGTTTTCACCATGCGGGTTGCAGAGCACCAAAATGTCGATTACAGTAGCAGATGTAGAAGAAGAAGGAGAAGGCAATGCAAAAATAGAACTGGGTTTCGCCCTCTCCTCATTGTTGCTATTTTTTGCCATTTCTTTCCGAAGCCTACTTTGTCGGAAATGTTTCTGAGTCTTAAAAAAATTTGGAATGCTTTTCCGATTTATACGATAGATTCTTCTCAGTTGCTCTCAGATGAAACACCTGATGCCATTTCCATTCTTCCCACGCTTCTTCACTAATCACTATGCTCTGGCATTGCCACACATCTGCAACATTGCCAATATGCATTTTCCAAAAGTCAATCCTCGTGCTGACATGGAATTTTAAAATATTTATTACTTTATTTTAGTAAATTAAAACTTGAACAATCTAAAAAGAAATTAAGGTTTTAAGTTTAAATTTACATTTTTAATATTCCTAACTAAAAATTTAATTTTATCAAAGAGCATATGGCACGTGATAGTGAGATTTTTCTCATAGTTTTATGAGTTATGCTCAAAGATCAACCGTCTGAAAAAAGAAACCAAATAATTAAAAAGTCAAAAAGCTTGATTGGATAAAAACCTCAGCTCGAATTGAAGTTTTTTTAGGGTACATTAAAACAAATTATAACAATTTAGCATAATATAGAGCTAAATCAATAATGACGCAAATTCAATTATATTTATACTTAATTCGTTAGGCACGCAAATAGTTTGATTATTTAATAATTCTAATTTTTTTAATACTATATAATATTTTGAAAATTAAATATTAAACCAAATCAAATTCTAATTTGGCCTCAATACTCAAATTTGAATTGTAATTATTCATATTTTCACCCAAATTGATTTTTTTTTAATTTCAAATATATCTTAAATATGCCAATATTCAGCTCATTTTTATTCCCAATAAATATATATTTATTGCTATTTTAAAAAAAAAAATGAGATGAAATTTTTCAGTAGACAGAGTTTGATGATGAGACGAATAAGATATCTCATTTAATGGAAATAAAACCAGCTCGCATTTATCTCTTTATCTCTTTCAATCCTCCAAGCCACCTGACCAACAAAGCTTAATTTATCACTTAACTTCGTATAGACTTCTTTTATTCTTTCACATGTGGGCCTTTAATGGGCCTCCCTTTGTGGGACTTTCGTAAATGATTTTTTTTCACACGTGGGCCTCTTAATGGGCCGAGCTCATGGGATTTTGGGCTTGAAAGAGAAGCCAGGCCCAATTTCATCTAAATTCCCCTCTTTGTCAATTGTCTTTCTTTGTCTTTACTCTTCATTTCTTTCTCCCATGAGCTTGACTCCCAAGTCACATGTACTAATTTTGCAGTTGCATAACACTGATGAGAGTGTGTATTCCATAATCTTTTAAATCCTTCTTATTCTTATTCTGGACAAAAAAGAGACAAAAGGTACCACTAACTGGAGGAGCTTAACTGTATAAATTATGTGGAATTTACCTTGCTTTTATTTCACTTCATTGTTATTTCAAATTTCACTTGAAAGATAATGGTTGTGATTTTATTTTCATTTTTTTTCCTCTTTATTTCCTTGCCAAAATCCCTTACCTAGGGAGATTTTAAGAGAAAAAAAGGGGGAGTACATTTAAGTCCAAACAATTACATTGCCTTAAAAATGGTAAAAACATAGTCTATACTTGATCCCATTAGAGAGATGCTAAAGAAGTCTGCAAGCTTCCCACTCAGTTCACAAAGATACATGCTTATTAAGTAAAGCATGTTGATAACAGTAAAAACCCAAATATAAATAAGGTAAATCATATATATATATATATATATATATATATCTCCTCTATAATTAAGAGTGGTCAAAGGACCCATCCCTGCATGAAGTTAGTCTCTCCAGCCATGGTCTTTGGAACACTTGATGTCTCAGCTTGAACATAGTGATGGTACCTGTTTAAGCAAAAGGGTTTCATAAGAATTGTCACTTATACATTTTGGAACCAATTTCATTCATCCATCATAGCAATTAGCATGCTTCTTTACTATTTCTGACTACTGAAAATCCATGCTTTTAAGCATATCAATTTAAATTGATTCTATTGCAGAAAATTTAAACTCGTGATCATGATTTAAAGCACCTTAGGTTGAATTTTCTTCTACCATAGGACCATATATTCATCTAGTTTATTTGAGGTGGAATCATATACATGCATGAAAGAAATTTAGTTACCCTATTTGCAAGAAATTAGGTTCTGCTTGACATTCCATAGGGTTGGTTTGAGAAGGCTGCATGAGAAAGCTGCTGTTTCCAGGTGCTGAACCCGAGTTCCACAAGCTTTCAATGGCTTTAAGATTAAACCCCTCTGATTCAACCTGACAAACAAATTCAAAAGCAATAAATTAATAAACAAGTTATAGTTTACTGAATTAATTTAGCAAATACAGAAATGCAAGTGTCTCCATTAATTAGTATGTTGTGCGCCATACTGAGTTATAAGTAATGTTGGGTGCTAGTGTATATAACCTTGAGTCTAAGCTGCTTGTTAATATCTCCAAGGTGGCGTTCCTGCCAGATGAATGAGAAGACTAAAATTACAGAAACTTTTTGGAGGTTTAAAAGACATTTAAATGTTAATGAGAAGCAAAACTAAGACAAGAAAAAATAAATCTTCAAAGTAAATAACATATAGCAACTGACACTAAAACAGTGATCTCAATTATATATACCAACAACAAAAGAATTTAGTATTTAGTTACCTTTCTGCGAAGATCTTCCATTTGTTCAATCATAATTTGCGTCTACAATTGAGGTAAAATTCAGGCATAGTCATTGAGTATTCACATTTCATTATAAAACACCAGGTGGCAGCACAACTTAAAATTTTCTAACTAGATTGAAAGCAGCTATCCTGCGGCATAATATAAAATTCAAAGTGAAGAGTAAAGAGGGAGATGATAGAAATTCAGATTTTAATACACCTATATAAATCTTTGGAAAATGAAGCTTTGCAGCAAGTATATAGTTTGAGATGTCACTCTTAATAACAATATTACAACTAAACTCTCTACCCCTCCCTTTTCCTTCCATTTCCCTCATCCTCTTTGATTGTGATTAGTTACCTCAACTTCTTTTACATATATTATTTGCATTAGGTTAAACTGGTAGAATGACAAGACCCTCCTCTTCTGTACATCACGTGGTTATGTTTTAAGAAAGATCTTGTGGTAAACTTAGGCATTCATAATTGAAGGACCAAAGTAAAATTCATAGTCTATACTTTTACATATTTCTTCCAACCAAAGTAAAAGTACCAATAGAAAAATAACTAGTGCCATATAGATCAGAACTTCTGGATTTGTGCTTACCTTCCTTTGCCTAGCTTGTGCTAGGGCTCCTTCAAGCTGCTTCTCAAGATTTTGCAGCTCTTTCACGCTCAACGGTCCAAGATCTTCTCCAAGCAAATGCCTGAAATGGCATTGAATTGCAATGTAAACGTTTGCATTGTGGTAATTGACATCTTAATACCATCCATATTATCATATCTCCTTCTAGGTTTGTTGGTTATTAGGATAAATGTGATTTTCGAACTTTGACCATCATATAGTTGTAGCTATTGGTGAAGTTAAATTCTATAAAATAAGAAGGGGATCAATAAACCATCACCTTTGAGTCCGTTGAAGAGACTCATACTTTGCCTTTAGCTTTGACACCTCTTGGAACCAGCTCTGCATACAAAAATAGATGTTCATAATTGACTTAATGATAAGATCTTCCATTTGTGCAATCATAATCTTGAGTCCCATCTTGATAATAAAAATTTTGGCCTAGTATTAAATATGGATTAATATATAATTTCTGCATTGTTTGAAAGATTAAGGACGCTCGGTCCTTTCGCAATCTTCGAGGGAAAAAGAATTATAACATTTTTTATGTGAAAAAAAAACATAATCATAATAATGTTTAGGATGAAAGACGATCCTTTTACATGCATGTGGACAAATAAATGCTTTATCTTGCCAAGCAAGTAACAATAGTAATTCTGTCCATGCTTGCACCTATAATTCCAAATGCATCTAAAGAATGTGAGCATAAGTGGGGATTTGACTACAACCCTATTAACTCTATAGCTTTCGATTTCAAATCAGCATTGTGGAAATTAACAAAAACCAGATAAATAAAAACAAGTATTAAACATAATTGAAGGTATGATTATGAGACAGATTTTTATAGCATTCAGTCATGTAGTTATAGTCAGGAGAGAAGGCAGAATCAATTAACACAAAATCAATATTTAGTGTAACATTATTGATGTATACCATATATTAGAAGTTGAAGTGTCCTTGAGGCGTCAAATTTGGGCAGATAGAGTTGGAAACATATATATACCTGAGTTTCACTTTCAACATTGTTGTCTTGAGGAGTAAAGGAGCAGCGCTGGTATTTTTCAAGGGTTTTGGTAATACTACAAAAGGAAACTGGATATGAGTTCAAAGCAACCTTTGTTTGACGTAAAGGTTTATAAGAGAGGTCAATGAACTATGATATCTAATTAAGTGAAGGAAAAAGTGACATGTTCATCACCAAATTATACAGGGACACAAGAACAACCAAAAAGAAAAATACTTGCGATTTATGAGCCTATACTAATTTAATTTTCCAAATTAACGGCATTCTAAGTTGTTTTGCCTTAATTTCTATAATATCGAGTACGAATTAAGTTGAGGATTTTAATTTTCTATAAAAAAAAATTCCTCAAATATCTTACCAGAAATTATTTTTCAAAACCAAGCTGTCCTTCCATCCATGATCCGTCACTTATTTTGTTTTACAGTTGCCCAAATGAAAGGAAAAATTACTATGGAGTGAATGAAAAATACCCATTTCTTCTTCTTCTTTTTTCTACAAAAATAAATAAAAGAAAATCAAGTGCACTAAAATCATGTATTTTCTTTTTTTTCCCCCAAAAAATCAAGTATCATCTAATATGGAATTAATCAGATAAAGTTAACACTATGGGACTCTTGGCTTCATTTTATAATATAATATGTTTTGCTGACTTTAATAAGCTTCATAATTTCCACCAGTACTATCCCTTAAATATAGGGAGGGCAACAGAAATTGTGGCAAGAGGAGATAAAATGAATCTCTTTTAGATCCAACAAAAATGTTAGTTTACTAAACATAATGTTTTTTTTTATCAAAAATAAAAAATAAAAGCCCGCATTAAATTGTCTTTTGAAGCAAAAGCTAACTGTAAACAAAGAGAAAAAAAAAATTCTGGACTTTTCTTGCATAGTTCAAGGAATATGAAGACGTCGGGTGTGTGTGAGAGAGAAGGGTTGCTAAAAATTCTGGCAGAGAGAGACATCTATGATGAAGTGTGCTGCAGATAATAAAAGAAAGAAAAGATTCTGGGGGAATTGATTTAAGATTAATATGGCAATATGAGTCTGCTGCAATGAATGGTACCAAAAGGATAAAGCTTTTACTAATTGAATGTAAATTTCTTTGCAGCATAAAAGTAGGAAAAATAGAATCCGAAAACAAACAACAGACCAGTGGCTCATCCCTAACCTTGACCATAAACTCGGCAGTCAATAGCACTAGTTTTTTGCTGTGACAGAACCGAGATTCCCACTATGTTGCAATTTTAGGTTAAGTCTGCAGAAAAGAGTGAAACAGTTCCCTTTTTCCTTTTCATATTTTGTACAGGCCAAAACTTGCCCAGAATTCAGACATCTTATTAGGGCTACAAGTAAAAGACCAAAAAGGAAAAACTTATTATCATGACTGATAATATTTCTACTAGTACTTTTACAATCACTTGAAACTCTTCAAATTATTTTGCTAATTTTCAATAAAAACCTTATTATCATTTAACCCAAGAGAAATGTAATAGTAATACATCCAAAACAGGTACATCAAAAATTAAGAAAGAGAGAGAGATAGAGGAAGAACCTGCAATGAAGAAAAAGAGAGGGAGTAAGGAAAATGACCAAAACTCAAGTCCTAATGAAAAACCCCTTGCAAGCTGCAGTGCCTCAGAATCCATTTTTTCATACTCTATAGTGACAAAAAGTGGGTAGAATACTGGATGGCTTGAAAAGACAAAACTTGGGTTTTCTTGCTTGATTCTTTTGGGATGAGAAAGTGGCAAGTGCCAACCATTCCACTTTAAAACCTAAATTATTTGGCCAATTTTCTGGCATGAGTTTATCTGAAATACCCAGGGAGGGGAGAGAGAGATCCGAAACAAAAGTCCTAACAGTGAAAGACAATAAGAGCACCTATCTTTGAATTTTGGGTATGCTTGAGTTGAATCCAAAACGAAGCTAGACCCAAATGGCAATTATTTGTGGGGGACACACAAAGAGCACTGTGAGAAGAAACAACGAAAGAACCAGAAGATTTAAGGATCTAAAGAAATGAAGACAAGCTCAAGGACTCTAAGCTTTTTCCATTTACAGAAAGAGAGAGGTGTTGAAAACCCTAGATCTTACACAGCGGTTCAAGAGAGTGAGCTTCCTTGGACTTACCTTGTCAACTTATTTAGACTCCAGTACAACAGCATAGTCCTCTCTTATGATTGTTTTCTTCTTTTTCCTTGTGAGAAAGAAGAAATAGATTGTACTGTTTCATCAGGTAGGGGATGAAAGTTGAAGCCTTTAACTCAGAATGGAGATGAAACGTGTCGATCTGTGATTGGGAAGATAAAGTTGAGATCTTTCTCTTACCTTAACCCATGAAAACTTCATTCATTATAGGAAGAACCCCGAAAGCACCAAAATGTCATTGAGGACACAATACCCAGAAAAGAAGCTCATCATAAGATAAGAGGGGGAGAGCGAGAGAGAGGAATTGTCAGAGACATGCTATAGAGAGAGCAAGGAAAAAATAATGGAGGGAAATGCAGTCAATGAAAAAAGAAAGAAAAAAAAAAAAAAACCAGAAGCCCATGACCATTTTGGTGAAAGAAACTGAGGGGAAGAAGAAAGCTTATGTATCAGAGAACCCAAAATCTAAAGAAAGGAATTTTTATAGCTATTGGGATTTGCACCATTCAAAAATCAATGAGAACAGCTTTCAGAGAACATAGACAAATATGAGCATCCCCAAAATGTAAAAGAAAGCTAAGATTTTTGAAAATCAGAGAGAGATAGAAATACCCAGAGCTTCCAAATTCATAGAGCTTGCCACGGCTAGAGAAAATGATAAGGGCAACCTCAGCATCACACAGCACTGAGAGTTCATAGGCTTTCTTGAGCAAACCGTTCCTTCTTTTCGAGAAAGTAACCTGGCGGTTGATTTTGTTCTCTATCCTCTTCAGTTCAACTCTCCCTCGACCCATTTCTCTCTCTTTCTCTGTCTGTCTCGAAACAATAACTTAAAGGTATAATTTTAATTTGCAATTCTATTTCTCTGCGCTCAGTTTTCTCTGTGGAAGTGGAAGGAAGAGAAAGAGTGATACAAAAATGGGAGAGATACAAAGTAGTTTGTGATAAGGGTTGTCTGAGAGAGAAGTGGAAGTTAGAATGCTATATAGAAATAGACAATGGATCACAAAAAGGGGGGCACACTTGATCTTCTTTTACAAGAAAATGGAAACCCCAGTTATTCTTGTTTTTATCTCATTCTCTTTTTCCATTTTTAATTTTAGCAATCTGGCCCTCTTTCCTGCATTTTTTTTGCTTTCAGTTTAGGGTAAAGAAGGTTCACCATATTCACGCGCCACAGTTCTGCACGCCCCCATGTGAAGACTCTACCAGATAGCTGTGTATGTTTTTCTGGCAACTTACTAAGCTCTGGCTGCTGAGGCAGTTTAGCCCTAAACTGAAAGGCATAGGGATAATAAAAGCATTAAAGGTTGAGTGCCTTCATCTATAATCCATTGACTAACTTGTTTGTTGGATAGCACTAGCAGATTCTGCACAAATCATTTTTCATAATGTAAAAATAAAAAATTTCTTAAATTAATTTTATTAATTTTTACATTATGAAAAACTAAAACTTTAGTTTTTAGGTGGAATCAACTCCCAAACCAAGCAAGCATAATTTGACATTATTTCGGGACAATTATAAATTGAAATCAAGTTTACCAAAATGCTTAGGTAAATATATAAACACAAACTCTGTTGTAATATTTTATATTTTCAGGTTGAATTAATTTGAAGCAAGCACGTATGTCTCTTAACCTAGTACGTTCGTAAAATAGATTATTTCCATGGATAGGGAGCTGAAATAGGGCAGGCGTATACTCCTTTCCCCTTTTCAAACCACATAGGAACTCATATGTTGATTAGTCTAATTCATGTCAATTATAGGGGAAAAAAAGTTCAAACTATGCTATTATCATTCAAATCTGTTTTAGCTTATGAAAATATAACCAGTTAGAGTTTTCCTCCTTTCCAATTTTCTGATCTTTATGCAATGATCTTTGTCATGAAACCATCTCAACCAAAAGTTTAAGGTGTTAGGTGAAGACCTATGAATAATTTTATATCTATCTAACACATCCCCACATGCAAAAATCTTTTGGCTTGAAGCGTGAACCAAGTACAGGCTCACTTATACCTTGTGCTGAAATATCAATTTAATTGAGAAAGTGAAAATGGTTTTATATCTATCTAACGCACATCCGCACATGAAAGCCTTTTGGGCTTGAAGCATAAACAAAGCACATGTCCACTTGGTCATAGAAGCTCTGATATCATGTCGTGAAACCATCTCATCCAAAAGCTTAAGTTGTTAGGTGAAAGCCTATGAATGATTTTATATCTATCTAATAATCTTTATTAACTTCTCGAATAACATTTTGAGACACAAATTAACTGTATTCTAAATATGAAGTTATTTGAGCCATTAATTCCTTCAGTTAAACAGTTAGTTCTTTCAACCCCTGAACGAAGGTAAATTTGATCTTTTGTTTCTTTACCATACTTGTGTAATGTCCTAATCTAAGATTATGTTTGGTATTTCCCTTGCCTTTTAATAGTTGCTCGTAAGAGTTTGGGAAAAAGACATTTGGGTGCCAAATTAAAATAAAATTCCACTTTGGTTCTCATGAGTCGTTATTTTGTTACAATATAACGTAAATTAATGTAATAAATTGTAATTACTCATTTGTAAGATGTAGTTAAGGAACTGACCAGAAAAATATTTTTAGTTTGACATCCCAGTGTCTTTCTTCCTAAAAGTTAGTTTTCAAATTTGATCATAAAAGCAGTATACAAGTACTCAAACTTATAAATTTTATGTTCAAATCTCATTACTAGTGTGTGAGGTTGGAATTTATGGGGAGCAAGGATTAACTACCCTAATTCGTTGATTAGTCCAAATTTTAGTGGGAAAGGAAACTAATGTGAAAGTAATATCTAGTAAAAATATTTGAGTCTTCTTTTTTTCTTTCTTTTTGCTAATTTACTTGAGACTTTGTTGAATATTTATTAACAGCACTTCTAATATTCAAGAATACTGAGATGGAGATTCCAATACTACAAGTTGAAAAAAATAAAAATGAGTATAACTTGACGCCATTTCGTTGTGATTTTGTAAATAAGTTTTATGTACTTTTCAATTTTTGAGAAAACAAAAACCCCTTTACATGCTTATAAAAACACAAGAGCAAGTTTTTAGGAATTGCTTCAAGAAACTTACAAACACTTTATTTTATATATAATGCCCCAAAAAAGATGAGGCCTAATTAAACTCAACCTAATCCTTTTAGATTAATCATGTCAATAGAAACTTTTAGCTAGGGCTTCTTGTAGCAATGTAGCATCACAAAATTAACCAGCAAGAAGTAATTCAGCAGATAGAGTGAAACAAGCTACAATGGACACAAAATTCTTGCTCCAGCAATACTCCATCTTATTATTTATTACCACTTTAAGATACACATGATCTAAGAATTAATTATCATCTATCTATAACTTCCCTTGAGCACAAAAGCTACACTAATGGTAATAAGAGAATCAGCATAACACAACATTTTAAGACTAGAGGTAGCTAGGGAAATAGAAAGCAACAGTGATGTAAAAAAGGTAAAGCACAAACCTAGATTTCAGTGGACAAAAAGAAAAGTAGAAGAGCATATATATAGAATTGAAACTTTTTCAATCATGCATATTGGGGAAAAGAAAGGGAAAGTTTGAAGTTGTGAATGAGAAGAGCATGGCTAAAATTGCAGATGAGACTTTGTATTTAATTAAGGGATCGAATAAAACGCGTCATAGTTAAGAATAGCATTTATTAGGTCTCTTTCAGCCATGGACAAAGGAATTTGTTGCAGTCTTGGATTGTTTTGGTTTCAACCCCACTAAACCCTTATCTATGTGCTTTTGCTAGAAAGCAAATGCAAGTTGGAGATTTGGATCCAAAAGCTTACTGCTATACGTATATATAGCTCTTCAGCTTGCTATCTAGCCCTTATCCACGAAGTGACAACACATTTTCGTTCATGTATCTGATATACAATGAGTCCTAGAGCCTCTTCATTTTGACCCTAACCTTGTGAATCATGCACCTTGCCGTGTAAACGGGTTTAATTATGTACGTACGTACGTGGTGTGAGTGTTACCTTTCAACATGATAAATGGATTTCTTTCTGAATGCATGTAGGGTGTGAGAGTGAGAAGGATAAATGGGGTTGTAATTGTACACCACACTTTCAACACCAGTCTCACATCTCTTTAAAAGTGGCCAATGACTTTGATTTGATTTTTGTGCCAAGTAGAAACCATTATTAAAGTGTTATATACTATATGAAGTAGTAGTGTGTGAGTACTCCATTTGACACTGGCTTCAGAAAACTATGCTTTAGAATCTATTTCGAGCCACCTCATTGTCATTAATAAAAGAGAGAACACCCACCTTTTATCTTCTGAATATGAGTTTAAGGATTTAAAGTGGTCTCACATCATTATCATGTTGGATTTAAGTAGTTTTAAGGTTTATGATTTCACCTAAGAATCCACTTTTCTTTTAATAGAGAGAAAAGTCTCTTACTAGGTTTTATGTGCTAATCAGTCTATTTTATAATTTTCATTAAAAATACTTAAAAAATATGTTAATGAGAAATTGATATCTAGCTATTTCATGTTGAATCGTGGCTTGATATCACTTAATCTTGGAAAATATCTAAACTGAAGAATTAAAGGTTCGAAAGGCAAGGAAATATGTAAAAAAAATTTATATATGTATATATATATATATATATATATATATATATAGAGGTGTATTATTGTTTGTCTTCTCTACTTCCGTATTAATCATTTTCTAACATGTTGAAGGTGTGTCAAGTGATATCATTAATTTGACATGTCTATGATTTATAAGAATATATAATCTTAAAATCTAAAGTGACTTGTATCTAAAGTATGAATTAATGTTAGAAAAAATTAGACATAATTAATCTATCGACTAGCAACTTTCAACCATTGATGGGATTTTTCAACATGGGGGAAATAAATTGCCACTACACTTAAACTGAGGCTGAGGAAATTTTGGCTTCGTGGCTCCTCTATTATCTCTTATGCATATGTTGTCCATCAAGATCAACTACAGCTTCACGTACAAATGTACTATTTGCTAGTCAAATTTGATTGCTTCATGGACATTGTCTCACCAAGGAGTACTTCAGTTTCCATTTTAAGCTTATATTCTTCAAATTATTTGCAACTCTCTTCCCGACATATGTACAACTTAACTTATTTACTCGAAGAGCACATAGTTGTCCATTAATTTTCTATAATCGTATGGGAAATTTCTATACTACTACCCTTTAAAAGTGGAGGGTAATGCTATTATTTCCCTTCAAATTCTTGTTTTCTTATAATTAAAACCCTTATTTTATGGCTCATTACAAGGCTCTTAGTGATTTAGCATGAGTCAAAGTAATTAAACAATAGTGAATGTGCATAAATTGTGCTAAACAGGAAAAGTAATATTCTACTCAAGTGTTTTTTTTTTTTTTCTAAACTTTTTATGTATGATTCCACTTAAACTAGTGTGGTTTTATAAATTTTCCTCACACTAAATCACTATAATTCACAAAGGTTTCGCAATTAGCCCAAAACATAAGTTACTTCGGTCTAATATTACATTTTGAAAATGATAGCAGTGTTCCACTCCTTTTTTTTTAGGTGGAGTAGCATATCAACTTCTAATTGCATAACTACTTAGCTTTTCATTTTGTAGTTTTTCCCTTTTTCATCTCCCCAATCGATCCCTACTTATATAGGTCAAAAACTTTCTTGATTGCACATTGTTGACAAATGACCTATCATTTCTGTTAGTGGTGGCAGTGTAATTTATAATGAGAACAATTTTGGAAGAGAAATGCGACAAGTAACGAAAATTTTGGCTCGAAATGAGAGCCCCAATGATGTGTGGATTGAGGGTGAATGTGATGAAGGGTTTTGTGCTACTTGAAATGAAACATTCCACAAGCAATTCACGAAAAGCATGTGGCTTGTGCAAGCAAATCTAGTAGACCAAGCACGAGTTTAGAACATCTTAGACACTAAAGATTAGAAGCATAACTGTATTTAGCCATGAGTCCATGACAGGATAATCAAGAAAAATCTCATGAACATAAGTGAATAATTATGTCTTCTCCAACTTTAATGAACAACAGATCTCAATGGAGCAAGTCAAAGAAAGATCTCAATAACATATGGAGCAGAGAGAAGAGGTAGCCATATTTATATGAAATTCAACGGCAAGGTAATAATGTTGAGATTATCCTTTTCTGATATTTTGGTAAAAACAAGAGGACAAAAGAGCTGAGGAAGGGATTATCATGCATGTGTTCAAGTTTCTTCAATCAAAGTTGAAACATTAGAAAATTCATTTCCAGTCAAAAGATAGAAAAAGAAAGCAATTACTGGCCAAATTAGAAGTGTTAAGAATCTACCAGATAAATGTGGTAGGTACCAAAAAAAGAATGAGTGAACAACCACTTAATTGATTATTATTTCATAGCTTATTCTCTCTCTTCGATTATATATGAGTCACACTCACAACTTTCCAACTAATTAATATGTGGTCCAAATACTACATTAGGAAAGTTTCTTGAAGATACCCTCCCTTTAGAAAAAACCGTTCACCTCTATATGTAATATTTTTTCCAGCAACAGAATATTTATTTACACTCATTTTAGAAATTTTTTATAATAAGTAAGTGTAGATATTCAAGTCGCTAAAATATAATATTACACCAAAATCACAAATAATTATATACGTTAAGATTTGATCCATGGCTCTTGAGAAGCTATATCTACTTATAAAATTACTGAATTTTCCATGACCTGGATTGAAATTAAACTCGGTACTATTTACATATCTGATTGTTATGCATATTGTTATATTAACGTTCTAGTATCACCTTATCTTACAGTAGAAATACGTATAAAATTTGTAACTATGTACTCTATCCAAGTAGGAGAGTAAAACAAAAACAAAAGAAGAAGAAGAAGAAGAGAACCTTCATGTTAACAATGACATCAATACTCTGTAGGAGTGTACTACATGATGTGCTTGTATAACTACCGTTATAATTTTGAATAGTGCTATATGTCTACTACTTAGCATTCACACTACTTCATATTAATTAATTGATATAATTTAAATATAACTAGATTTACTTATATCTCATCGTCATTTGTCAATTACAACATTAAGATAGTATAAAGCTAACTAGTACATAAACAATTATTATTTATGGAGTTGTTATTTTTATATCTGATTTTGCTAATATCACATCTTATTTAATGTCTAAATAGACTAATTTATCCTTATTTAATATAAAAAATTTAGTTAATTGTAAAAACTCTCATTTAATATAGAAATTTTTTTAGTCAAACTTAAAAGTTTTTTATATTAATTTGATAGTAATTTAGTCGATATCATATTTAAATATTAAATAAAATATAATATTAACAAAAAAAAATTTAAAAATATCGGCTCTTTATTATTTATTCTTTAATTTTCTTGTCTCGCTCTCTAGTCTAATAATGCTGACCTTATGGGCTGCTGAAAGGTCAACATCAGAGTCCTTCTTCCTTGAAAGAAGGGTTTCGTTGTAAGGCTATGGGCATGCACTACATTTATGGATATGGTTTGTATCATTTATGTAAGGCTATGGTTATGCCCTTGTTGGCCCCCTTTGCATTCATCATTGATAGACGTGTGGACTCCTCTTTTCTAATTGGAGTTCCCTTTAACATTCTATAGGGTTATTCTTACTTTAGAGTGACTGGGATAGAACTACCTATATAAATAATTGGTATAGTTTGAGAAAAGCGATATTAAATACCCCATAGGATTTGGGATAAGAGTGGATTAAATATGAATGTGCTTCCAAAAACTCTATAGGGTCAATAATTTGGATACCCAATTCTTACTGGGGTGGTTCTATTGGACCCCATGGAGATGTGACTTATGGCTTTTTGCACTATTTTGATAGTAAATTTGTCTCATACTAACAAAATTAACATAATTTAAATTTTACTAAATTAATATCGAGCTACAAAAAAAATTAAGTGAATCTAATAAAATTTAAGGGAATATGTCAACTTTGTTACTACTACCTTTTTTAGATGATGTACTTCTTGGTAATTAAACAAATTTTAGGATGTACAATATTATTGCTAACATTCTACATAATTTTATGTGTAAACATGTTGTAGATAGGTTAAACTTAAAAAAATGAATTAAGTGGTAGGTTTTAGGTGGCGCATGTGTATTATACCTAGATAAACATATTTAGGATGTTAATAATTATTCTGAAATGTGATTTCTATCAAGAGTATCCATCTTAGATTGTTTACTCTATGTCAACAAAATTTTTAAATGTAGTTCAAACTTTATCATGTTGTTCTTGAGTTATATATTTAACATGAAAAAAAATTCTTAAAGGATTTTGTTTATTATTGAGTAAACTTTTTTTTTTTTATATATGGAAATGTATTTACGTTTTGAAGTTCAAATTTAGAAGAAATTGATGGTTTGAAAGATTTTTTATTTGAAAATAACATATATAAGATTCGGCAAGCTTGATATTAAAACGAGATTTTTATGAAGAAAAATGTAAGCAGACACGAAAAGTACAACTCATTTGAATAGGTGAAGCAAAATGTAAAGAAATAACAAAAATAAAGAATGTATACGGTCTCATTGATCTTCTTTAAATGCAAATATAAAAATGAAGGAATTTATGTTTTTGCATGTGAAAGTAGGTGAGAAAAGTGAAATGGAAAAGAGTAATATAACTATAAATTAGATTTCATGTGGGATGAATTTTAAGGTAAAGTCAGGAGTTTAAATTTCTCTAGAAACACAAGTGGTCAAAGCATGCCAAATTCCAAGCAGAAATTAGTCTTACACCAAATATATGAAGACTACTTCATAGAAAGGAAAAAAAAAAAAAAAAGAGTAATGAAACTTAATTAGATTCTTTATATTGTTTCACACTCTATGCATATGACATTATCTGAAAAATGAAGGATATAATTATGTTTATGTTCATGAAAGTAGGTGAGAAGGGAAATGGAAGAGATCGATTCAATTATTTGTATACTAGTTATTTTTACATTGCTCTACCTCTACATGACATTATTTGAAAATGGAAGAAAATTAATTTCTGTCCATGAAAGTAGGTAGGAAGAGAAAAATGGAGAAGAGTTATGTTACTTACTAGCTATCATCATATTGCTTCGCACTTAATACAAGTGACATTATTAATCAAACATAACTCACTTAAACTATTTCTGTATTATTAAGATATTTACCATATTATCTCACATCGTGTGTTAAGATACATTTTTCAATGGAAAACAATGCAAACTGTGATATAAATATTTCAACAAGTCCTTCTTTTCTCATAAAACAAACATATAATAAATAAATAAAAACAAGCTATAGTATGTTTAGATAAAACTAGATTATTGTTTTATGTCTTGGTTCAAATATGGTTTAAGCAAGGAAAAAAAAACCTTATGAACACACAACTTTGCTACAAGTTTCAGGACTTAAAGTTGACAAAAAGAATCAATGTTTTAAGAGTATAATATACAATTTCAATTTTAGAAGCAAAGAAAATGAAATTTTTTTGGCCCATTAGTTTTGATAGGACAACTTCTGCTTAATTCCTTTTGAAAGTTACATGATCACTAAGGTGATACTCAGTCTCATCATGTAAAAGTGACCATCAACTTTAGATCACTATAGTGATATTCTTCCTTTTGGAATTTTCCATAAAAGGTTTGGGTCACCACAATCTTTCATCATTGAATTAGGTGCTTAATTACCAACTGGTATCAAATTATGAAGTCGAAAAGAGACTAAATATACTCAAAACCAAATTATAGTCTGCCAATTCAATGAATTCGTTTTGCTTTTGCTTCAGATGTCAATGTATTGGATGCTCACTCTTCGGTAGCCATCTCACACCCTTTTGAAAGTTTTGACCATCAATTCATGATCAAGTGAGCAATTGCAGCTTTTAACTTTTGATGCTGTTCTTTTTCAATTACTTCATTTGAGGTATAATTGCTTTTCTTCTTGGTGATTTCAGATACCTAAGGGTAGTTTTGCAAATCAAGATAATTGGCAATCTGTCCAAATTACCAAGGGAAAAAAATCATGATCTTTTTTTTAGGGGGTCTGTTTGTTTCACTAGAAATTTTTTTTAAAAAAATTTCTTTGTTTGTTTTGTTGGAAAGNTCACTAGAAATTTTTTTAAAAAAAATTTCTTTGTTTGTTTTGTTGGAAAGGAAAACTTGATAAAAAATTATTTTCTATCAATTTAAAATTTTACACTATATTATCTAAAAAAAAAAAATTTCTTTTAAAAAACTGGAAGAAAACTTTTCTATTGAGAACCAATATAATTTTTTTTTGTAAAAATTTTTTTTCCGTCAAAACAAATGGATCCTAATAAAAAAAATTCATTTAAAATTCCGAATAGTTATATATACACAAACAAAATTTTCAATATATAAGTTTGATAGAAAAGGTTTGGTTCTTTTTCTACTACTTGAATTATGGTTAAGTGATTGGCAAAAAAAAAAAGAATTACGCTTGAGTGACATATTTGCAGTTTTATGTATATTTGTGTCCTATGATATCTTATACCTATTAGCTATGTTGCACAGGGACAGGTACGCGTTTTGTATCCAGTACGGGTACGAAACACGGGTATGGCAATTTTTCAAAAAATAGGGTATGGGGACGCCGTGTGTATATATATATATATATATATATAATGAATAATGTTAAATTTCTCAAGCATTAAAAAATATCAACTATTGATCCTTACTCCTTAGCAAATAAATAACAACTAACTAGTATTAAGTATTAACCCAAAATACAGATTATCAATCAAAATTCAAATCATAACACTATTAATTTTATCATTTACATCACCACCATCACCAATGATTTGGTTCAGCAATGGAGGAAGAACTAAGTCACCATCGACGAGGATGAAGAGGTGTTGGAGCTGGAAGTCTGGAACTAGGGTGAAAATGGTGAAAAAATTGATCAATTTCAGTTTTGAATGCGGGTTGGGGAAGAAAATTGGGGCTCACTTCAATACGGCATCTTTTTGGCTATTTGGGCATCACACAGAGGACGAAAACGACGTCGTTCCACTAATGGTAAGGACCNAAAATTGGGGCTCACTTCAATACGGCATCTTTTTGGCTATTTGGGCATCACACAGAGGACGAAAACGACGTCGTTCCACTAATGGTAAGGACCGGTCATCTCCAAACGGCGATGTTCCACTTAAAGAAGTTATCAGGCCACCAAACAATGTCATACTCAATTGATCGGGATTCCCTCTTGCGTTTCGCACACGTTTCTTTGGTAGAAACTCCAAGTTTCAAATGTTAAAAAAAAAAAAAAAATCCCAAAGAAACGAATTTTCAACGTCTATATATATACATTTGTATGTATAAATTGTTTTGGAGTTTCCTACGTTTTTGTTTTTCTTCTTTGCCTTTACTTTTTTATCTACTTGCTAGGTTTTTAACTTGTAACCTTACCATGGTTCATATGCCTAGTCCAATACTCTTATATTCTTGCTTTTACATGTACAACATTACTTCTTTATGGGGTATCACATGGTTGGACAGATTTGCAGTGAGTTGCAGAATTGGCATGAACATGAACATAAACATGACCTTTTCCAACCCATGAGAGCCCTATGAACAAACAACCCCCTTCACCAAAGATTTACCACAAAGGGTGTGGGAATAGGAGAAGAGTTGAAAAAGGAAAAGGAAAAAAAAAGATAAACAAAGTGAATATAGGCACATGACATTGAATTTGAACTCAATTCATAATTTCTCTACAAATGGGGTCCACCAACCCTCAATAGTGGCCACTCATTCTTAGGGTCTAATCCAAGATGATAGTGGTGGGGTAGTTAGGGGTTACCCTTTTGGGAAAGCTTTCATTGGTGTGTAAAGGTACTTAATGCAAGTTTCCATTTTCGGATACCTTGTGGGCCTCAACCCATCAGCTATATGCTGACCCATCTGGCCCCTTCACTGAGCATGCTGCTGCCTTTGTTTTCTTGCTGTGAAGAAGGAACAAAGAGTACGCAGTGAAGTTAGCTTTTCTTGGAATCATAGTTTGTCTCTTTTTCTCAAAATTAAATTCATTTGATTCTCCCAAACTTGCAACCTTAGTGGTTGTGGAAATTAAGTGGGCATAGCATAACAGAAGCCAGAAGGCATGAGACATGACGCTACCTTATTGTTAGATCAACTTTGAAAGAGGGTTGCTTTCATGGTACCACATCTCATGTGCATAGTGGGGTACAGTGCCTTTTGGCCCTTTACCCACCATCAATTTTCTTATCTTAATTTAATGACTTTGGATTTTGTTCAAATATTTTGGTAAGTACAATTCAATTTTATATTTATCCAAATTCTTATTCAAGAAAGCATCCCCATGCATAGTTTTTTTTTTTTTTATTTAAAATTCATGCATATCTTTTTCTAACATCAATTATTCTTAAGATAATACTTTAATAGTTGAACACTTAGTATTATATTAGGAAGATATTGGGTTCAAATCTTATTAGTAACGAGTTCCGTTAGATTTTTGGAAAGAAATAGATTATTCTGTTATTTAGTCTCCAATAAAAAAAAAAAACATAAAATCTTAAAATCTTAAAATATAAGTGCTTTTCATCAAATGCATACACATTTAAATAAAATTTAAGGATTTTATAGCCTAATTAAATAGTTAAGTTCGTATGTGAGTTTTTGGACATGATGCAACATATTCTTTTTTTTTTTTTTTGCAATTTCTGTTTTTTATTTTAGTAGAGGTAGATATATTGAGTTACAAATTCATATATTTTACATTCACTATATATAGAGGAAAAAATTAGAATGTAAATATAAAACAAATACAATATTAAGTGATAAATTAAGGAGGAGAGGGCTCGATGGAGCCACCTCCGGCCTTAAGGTTGTCCCTCACCCTCTTTTCCAAGTTCGATCCTCCTCAACTGTAAAATGGTAGCTTTGGCTAAATGGCCCATATCGGCATGGTGCATTCAGGTAAAAAAAAATTCTTTGAGTGCTAGTCTCATGATTTTAACTTTGGCTAATTTAGATAAACTTATTGCATCTTTACCACTAGGCCAAATCCTTGGGGTTAGTAACTTTTGATTTTGATTCTTCAAAAACTCTCTTACATGAAGGCGAGTATATTTGTTGGTTTTGATTTTTCTTACATGAAACGTGGTTCACATTAATCATTTAATTATTGGTATGAAGATATAGTCGTTTATGCACACCAGGGATAATCAACGTGATATATGAAAACAAAAGATGATCAAGAAAACACAATCTCACTCCATGTTTTTATTTATTTTCTCAAAAACAGAAAATGGACAAAAATGTCGAGGTGGATTAATTAAGATGACCTACCTTAGACTAGATCGGGGTCGAAGAGTTGGATTAATTGAGCTACTGCAAATTAATTAGCTTGGACATAACTTAACCCCAAATATCAAAAGAAAAAAAAAAAGATAATTGAGCTAATCATATATATACAATATCAACTTTTTTGACTTGTAACAATGTTGATGACTCATCGTTGGATAATGTATAATCAAAGGCAGTATTAATTATATATCACTTAAACATAGCTTAATTGGTAATAACAAGGTTGAGAATTGGCTTATGATTTGATCCATCGTACTAAGAAAAGATATATTATGAGACAGACATTTAAAGATCTTCTAAAGAATCTGTACAACTAGCTAGTTTGGTTACTTATCATCTAAAAACAAAAAAATCATAAGTTTACTTATAAGAAGTGCCATTCCTAGTGCTTTTCTGAACACATCTTTAGCGCTAAAGATTGACCCATCAAAAGGTTAAAGTTGAAAGCAGCACCAGACAAGGTCACTTTCAAATTGAACCATCAAAATATTGTTTACACCTTCAAATCACAAAATGTCAAATAGTTTCTTGGACTGTTATGACATGATTTATTGTTTGGCCAACATTACGTAATATACTTTTTTTTTGGCTATTAAATGGAAGAAGTTTTATTTTTCAGTAGTTGGAGATATTGAGAAAATAGAGAACCAAAATTGAAATCTCAATTTTATAGTAGATCACCTAGACTCATTATACTGAGTACGTGTCAACAGAAGTTAGTTCAACTAATAAGAATCAAAGCACTTCGTTTGTAAAGTTTAATTTGAATTTCATTGCTAATAGTCTCTTTTTAGTAGATAATCTATAAGGTTTGTGATATGTTCTAACTTTATAAAATAATAAATTTTCCTCACTCTAAACTTTTGTTTAGCCAAAAAAAAATTGTGCTTGAGCATGTATATGATGTGTGTGTTATGATATGACATATCATACATCTTTCTTTTTTTTAAACTAAAAACGTCATAAATCATACATAGATATGACAAACTAAAATATGATACTCCATAATTCATTTGCTCACAAGCACGTACAACATAATTGGTCCAAGATCTCTCAAAGAAGTTGAGATTCTAAATTTGAATTCCTATTCTTCGTATCTTAGCTAAAATATCTAGCTCTATTTATCTAATAATAACAAATTAACAATAATAATAAGAGAAAGAAAATCCACCCCCTCCAATAGCAAAGAGAAGAAGAACAAACCTACCCTTCCAATAAAACGTTTTGACGGTTCAGGCTGATATTATATTGAAAGCCCCCTTCAATATTAGAAACTTGTGTACTAAGTCAGTAGCCCAAAAAAGAAAAAGGTATAGAGTACTCAGTATAGTGAAATGGGCCTTGCTAAATGCCACATTGAAACATTGCTTGTGTTGTGTGCTTTAACTTGTGCTATGGGCCTGGCTTGGACTATTAAGCTTTGGATTGGCCAGTTAAAAATTCATCAAATAGAGTTCATTGAATAATGATAAATACATCAGCAAAATAATAATAATAATAATAATGATAAATCATAAATATACAATATTTAATTTCACAATTCATAAATTGTTGGATAGAATACAATATTTTTCAAACTATCATTTTGTGATATATGAAGTTTGTATACAATTGTGCAATTAAAAGTTGTAGAAATACCATTTCCTAGTTCATTATAATTTAAGTCGTTGTATTTCTACACTATTTAAGTTGTGACATGCATAAGACAAGTTTAATATGCATAACAACTCAGAGGATTTATACCATGCATATATAACTATTATTATTTTAGCATTTTGTGTTAGAATAATGATATATATATATACGTAAGCCTTTTTTAATTACATTTCTTAATAATGCAGTTATGAATTGTTATGGCATAATGTTTGTGAGACATCATCTATAAACCAGATTCTATAACCTAGCTTTCTTGAATTGGTTTGCTATTAATGTATCAACTTCTTTGGCTGCACTGATAACCTCTACCTAATGCATTGATAACAGTAGGTTTACATAAAACAGATGCTTGTTTTCTATTTGGTTTTAAACAAAATGAATTTATGGAAAAAAGAATAAGTACATATAATTGATACATGATAATTATATGTCAAATTAAAATAGTCACACATAACTAATACATAATATTTTTTTATTGGAATTAATACATAATAATTAACATATACAGTAAAAATTATTGCCTAAAACTTTTTCTTTTTAAACAAAGCAAACTTTGACTGAAAAAATAGAATAACTATATGTAATTAATACATAATAGTTATATGTCTAAATAAAATAGGAAATATAACTAATATATGAGAATAATACACTTAAATTTTAAAAATTATTTCTTAAAAACTTTGGGTAAGAATTGTTAGAAAATTTGTACATCAAGATTCTTTCTTATGCAAAAGATGGGGTGGGGACATCACTATTCCACTTTAAATAATTATAATCACATTATACAAAAGGGCATAGTAAGAATAATAAAATAATTAGAAAATAATAAAATTATTATAAAAATTTTTCATATATTAAAAAGATATGTGATATTTGATGTGATAGTATTAATTATTATTGATATAAAAATATTTAATTTTAACTGTTTATTTTTAACAATTAAAGTAATACTTGAGGTATCACATACCTAACCACCCCAAACCCAACAAAAGGCATTTTTTTGAAAAAATGAGGCAAAAGAACGAGACAATAATTGGAACGTAGGCCCAGTATTTCCTGGCCCAAATTTTCTGGGAGCCTAGGCCCAAATAGCCGGAAGATATTTACCCCTGCAGCTCTGCTCTCGGCACAAGGAAGAAGACTCGAGTAGACACCAGAGCGAGTAACATAGATATGGCTGAGCATCAAAAGAGGCATGGTGGGAGACCGCTGCCGCCACCTGCAAGAGGCCTAGCTCCTCCTCCTCCTCCTCCACCTCCTCGTATTGAGGCCGTTGATCGCGAAAAGGTTCCCTCTTTTTCTCTCTTCGTGATCTTTCCATTGGGGCTGACGAATTCTAGTTTTTGATCAATTTTTTCTTTTGATGGGTGCAATGCATTCTTCTTCAATTTCATTTCTGACCCAGAAAACCTAACCCTTCTCTCATATTCGACTTACCTTTGTCCGCTATAAGAAATTGTTTTGGTAGTGACAATAATTCTGGGTATGACCCATCAAGAAGAACTTTTTTTTTTTTTTTTTTTTTTCCTTACCTTTTTAACTGTGGAGTCTGAATAATATTTATTCTAGTGCTTTTTCTGATTCACCTCTTTGATTGCAGACTTGCCCATTGTTACTGCGAGTCTTCACTAAGGTACGGCATTAGGCATATATCTGGACATCTCTTTTTTTGTTTTCTGTTTTTGAAGTTTCCATTTTTTGGGTATTATTTTAGGACTGGTAATTGTTTGCCTTTCTGGAGTTGGGGCTTTTGTTTGACTTGCTCAAATTGTGATTTATTTTTTTATGGTTTCAGAATTCACTCTCAGTGGCTTGACCTTTGAGTCTTGTCCTTCCCCTTTATTTACATAATTATACATCTTCTGCACCACTTCTATATGCATATTGTGGCTGAATTTTAGAAGTACCTTCTTGTATTTGGGTGGGGGGAAGTCATTGGTGGTGCACTTTTTTCCTTATTAGTGATTATCATTGTCAAGGATGTTTGATGCCCTAGTTTTCTTGTTTCATTTTTTCCGAATCTAAACTTATCCTTGCTGTTTCATGAATGATGAAAGTATCTTTGCAAGAAGTACCTGTATTGTTTAGTAGAATAAATTCCCATCAGCTGATAACTTGAACCTCATTTCTAGTGTGTTTTTGTGTGTTTTTAATATGACGTCTAGAACAAATCTTTTAGGAGAAAAAAGCCTAAAATATGCATGCCCATTTGCTTTTGTTCTTTCATTTTTCTCTGTGGGAGCACACATAATTGCTTTTTCAAAATACAGTCATTGCAAGACATTTATAAGACAACATTTAGAGATTAAAAAAAATAGTAATTGAAGCTGCACCGTACTCCTTATATTCTGCAGATTGGGAGCCATCACACAAGTGAAGACTTTGCAGTCAGAGGCAAGGAGCCCAAGGATGAGGTTCAAATTTATACATGGAAGGACGCAACCCTTAGAGAGTTGACTGATCTTGTATGCAGAAATTCCTTATCTATCTTTTTGTCTACATGTTTCTTCTATATGTTTCCAATGACAGGTATGGATAAGTCTGCATTGCGATTTCAGTATATGATTTTTTCCTCTGATCTTCTTGTTGAATTTATATCTTGTATAGGTCAAAGAAGTGGCTCCACCTGCAAGGAGAAGAAATGCAAAGCTGTCATTTGCTTTAGTTTATCCTGATAAACATGGTCGTTTCTCAGTTAGAGAGGTTAGTCTCTTTTTCTGTGTCTGTGACCCTTGTTTATTGCTGTAACTTGTAGCCATGTGTTGTTTGTGCGTATACTATAACATCAGTTACCTTCACATGGTTTAATTGACTTTCACGAATTAGTTCTTCTTTACAATCATTTTGTGTGCATATATGGTAGATGCGTCAAATTTGTTTCCCCTAATTCAAGGACATGCGACTCTTAGTGCTAATGTGAGATGTAAAATTTGTGATATCATAATCAATGGTAATATGATGCCCTTCTGTCTGTGGAACAGAAAGCAAGTGAATATATTGCAAAGATGCATGCTTAATGTATCATTTCCAGATTCTTATATTGGATTATTTATTACCCTTTCATGTAATATCATTTATTTGTTCAAAAGTTACATATTGATCCAAAGTTTTAAATTGTATTATGTATGGGGAATCATTTTGACAAGATAATAGGAACTTTCACCATAGACATTATATTTTCTGCTAACCTATTTAAACATGAGTAAAATGAATGTGATGCAAAACCTGGGACAAACTTCTGTTTTAATGTGTTGCTCACTGCGGATACTTGATTGCTTCATGAAGGTTGGGAAGACCCTTTCTTATGGAACTGGAAAATCAGATGACTTGGCTTTAGCTCAACTTGATTTTCAGGTAAAGTATATGTTGTTTTCTGGAACTTGTATTAGACACCCAAACAAATTCTGTTGCTGACTTTGCTTTATATATGCAGATTGGTGATTACTTGGATGTGGCAATTCAGTAGATGGCTTCTTTGTCTTGATAGCCTGCTCATTTTCAAAGATCTTGTATCACTAGTTAGGCTATTTCCAGGTTAAAATTGTATTCTTGAATTTTATGTACATGCCTGGGGAGTGTTTTTAGTTCTTAAAGTCACATGAACTCAAAAGTCTAGTTCCTTTGGTAGCCGAAATGATAGTTTCCATTTTCCATTTGTGAGGGGTTTAAAAAAGAGAGAAAGAAAAAAAGAGGAGGGAGAAGAGAAAAAGAATTACTGCCTAATACCTAATATATTTATGTACTGCATCAGAAAAGTATCTTTATCTTCCCTCTACTGAGCTCACTTAAAGATCAATCAGAAAAGGGTGAAAGTGAAAACACTGGCTTGGCTTTTGATGCAAATTCTTCTTGTTCTTCTCCTTATCTCTCACTTTTTCTCTCTCGCTTGGGTGATTTGGTTTCTGGTGTACAAATGTTGAAGCAGCAACTTGTACCATAAGAAGGAAATTGTGGGGTTAGAAGACAAGGTATATTATGAATAGAGAAAGAGTAAACCTACAATTTAATCCCTGAAAGATTAAGGTTCGGACAATTTGGTCCTCCAAAGATGTATAACTACAGTTTAGTCCCTGAAAGATTAGACATCCATATCATTTTGGTCCTCTGTTAGTGTAGTCTGTTAATTGGTATGGAAGTGATGATGTGGCACCGTTAAGTGTACATGTGGCACGTTAGTGACTGAAGTGGCATTTCCATTTGCCATGTAGGCAGCTGAGCTGGATAATCAACAAACACCAAGCGAACGGTGTCGTTTTGCTCATTCACTTCCAGCTTTGTCTCCCTGACTACTATGGCTGCATCTCTTCACTGCAACAATGTCGCCATTCTCTGGCAATATGCCCTTATAGACCGTTCCAAATGCGCCGTGACCAATAATTCTATTTGCATTAAAACA
>QAOA01004319.1:269987-341569 GCA_003255065.1 Cercis canadensis
TTTACACATTTATTATATTTTTTAATTTATTCACTTAAATATTATACTTTCAAAAAATTAAATCACAGAGAGTGAATCTTACTAAACACACCAAAAGGCTAGTGGTGTGTCCTCTATTATTGTCGTGGGGTTATTGACATGTTTAGTAGGCTTCATGAGTCAGAATTTTTATTTAAATATAATATTAAAATAAATAAATTAAAAAATGTAAATAAATTATAAAAATATAATATTGAGGTCACTTTACCAAAAAGAAACTTAGGACATAATCTTATTCTACTTTGTTTTTATGTCTTTTGAACACAAAACTTTTATGATGAAATATTTAATGTTTAACTATTCAAGTATTTCCTCGTGACATTATTAGCTTACTTTTTTGGATATTTTTAGCTATAATTAACTTTAAAGATGATTTTAGTTCTATTTATTTATTTATTATTATTAGCTTACTTGGATTAGTGCAAAGATCTGATCTCCAAATTAAAAGTGCAATCAGTGTTTCCTAATATAAAAATGTGACAAGATCATGGCTGGTAGTATTGTTTGTTTTCTATTAAATATTAAGATGAATTCTTCAAAGTATTGACGCTAAAGCGAGACTTGTTCCAAATTTTTTTTTGCTGCATTCACATTAAACGTAGTAGTTGAAGTTGTTGGAAAGTTAAAAGTTAAAACAAGGAAGAAGTCTTCGCTTTTGTAGATTTTTGATGTATCAAACTATCAAACTATCAATCAAACTATATATATTTTTGGTGTATCAAACTATCAATCAATAGAAAATAAGTTTATATGTAATAAAAAATAACTCTTCAAACCCGAAAAGAATTCCCATCTTTGAACCGAAAAGCGACGTTTTACAATAAATCAAATACTAAAAAATCTTAAGAAATATATCATTTGCCATAAATATTTTTTCAATTAAAGTGGAGCTTGTGCTTAATGAGATATCTTAAATATAAGATATTTTTTTTTGCTGAAAAAATTTTATGATTAATTGATTTACAGCGAAATTAACAATACTATTTACATTTTACACAGTAATAACTATCTCTAATACTATATATTAATTTAATTTAATTTAATTTAACTTATTCAAATTTTTTTTAAATTCCTTTCAATCTTCAAAATCATTAAAAGATGCAACTTAATCCCACAAGTAATTGAAGTGATTTAATTTATACATTATCCTTTTTGTTTTAAAAGAAAAGAAATAAATATAACCGACACGCTTTACCAGCCAGGTGCTTACCAGGCCAATGACAACGACGGCGTCTACCCTTCCGTGCCGTTATTATAGAAGAAAAAAATTATAATTGCCTCATTTGAGAGATAGAAATGAGAGAGAAAGAAAAAGATAGAACAAGCGCGAGAAAGTAATAGCAAGAAAGAGTAAGAGAACGAAAACTGAAAGAAAAGAAAATACAAGAGAAAAAGCGAAAACCAAAATCCCAAAGAAAAAGAAAACCACCCCTCGTCGTCGCTCTCTCTCTCTCTCTCTCCTCCTTTCTCTGTGCTTCTTAGGGCAACGAAATTAACGCATTGATTTTCTCTCTCTGTGTGCTTGTGAGTTGAAGCAATTTGCTTCTGAATCACAGTGTTGTGCTCTACTCTCTGCCTTCGAATGGATGGATTTCGTCTAGCATTATAGCATAAACCCTCACACTTCAATTAGATCCTTCTGCGATTTAACACCTGTGTGTTGCTTTCACTCTCACTCTCACTCTCTCTCTCTCTAAGTTCTTTTGTCTGTATTACCCTTACTCACACTTTCTCTCACTATTTTTTTTTTTTTTCTCTTGTGTTCAGGGTTTTGATCCACAATGGCGTTGAAGCGGGGGTTGTCTTCTGCGGGGGTTAGCAAGAGTAGAAGCAAGGGATCTCATTTTCCTGTTCTGGGTTTCATTTTCCTTTGCATTCTAGCGCCCTTGCTTTTTTTCTTTGCCAGAGGGCTTCACATTGGAGGTCAGTTCACTGCTGCTTGATTGAATTTTATTTTTGATCATTCTGTTGCAAATGTTCAATTCCCAGATCTCGGAATGAAAATGGTGATTGCGTATTGGTTAGTCAAGTGTTTGTTGTTAGTTTTGTCGGAATTTGGCTGTGTATTTATTTATCACTTCCTGGAGTGTTTTGTTGAAAGGGGAAAATGAATGAAGGGACCAATAATGTAATGAAAGGTTGATGAATTTACTAATGTGTGTTACAAGATCTCTGCTTCAGGGAGCTTGCTCCTGCTTTCTATGGCAGTGGAAAGGGTGTTGTTCCTCTAGTATTGTACTTGACCACTGGTGCAATGTCTCTGATGTTACTGTTTTGACTCTCTCTGATCCTTTCTGAGGTCGAACGTTTTCCAAAATCCTATTGTGTTATAACATCACCTTTATTCTATTATCTAGGATTAGGAGCTATTTTTGGGTTGAAATATCATCCATTTCTTGTATTTATAAATTGGGCTTCGTTGTCTTAGAGATTTGGGACCTCTGTGAAACATTGATATCAGCATGGATATCAGCATACCCACTGCTTTGTTGAGAAGCTTGGAAAGTTTTTAATCATTGTTGTACAAATTATAAATGCACTAGCACCACTAATTGTGCAAGGCCAGTGATCCATGGATAAAGCAGCTCAAAGGAGGGTGAGTTGAGAAAGAAGGGAGCAGGGCTGTACACTAGATTTGAATGCATTAGCTTTTTTGCTTTTATTCTTTTTGGTCTATGGATGGCGGCATCTGTTGAATAAGAAAGAAGCAACTAGAAAGAAATATAATGTGGAAATTTATGGAGAATATTTCTTCTTTGCTCTTTTCTTAAAGAGATCCAGGGGCATTATAAAATTTTCGACTAGAGGATGTGTAGTATGACTACAGAGTTGAAAAAGAGAGATTTAGCATGAGATAATCAGGGAACAATCCAATATGGAAGAATGTGGGTTCAAGTTCTAGCACACATAATTTAGTAATGGGAAAATCATTAGGAATATAGGTGTGTAACTATGATGATGCTGATGTTATTTTTATTGTTTTCTTTTCTGGGAAGTCATGCTACAACTTGAACCTAGGACCTCTAACCAAATCCCCACCCGCCCCAACTGCGTGAGCTAAGCCCAAGTGATGCTGGGATTATTGCTAATAAGGATGATAATTGTTTTTATATAAATCTCAAAAAGGATGATAACTGTGTCCTTTATAAATTTCATGACAAGTTGTGGCAATATCATAATCTTTTGAGCATCTCTTATTATGTGTTATGAATCATGAATATCTCTCGCAATAGTTTATTATAGAATTTTATGTCAAAGATACCCATCTCACTTTGCTTGAACCTGTGCCTCTCACCTATTACATTACTAGTTCATGCATAGCTCAATCTTATTCTGCTAGTTTGGATAGTGAATCATTCTATAAGGGTCAATGCCTTGTTTTGAATCCTTGATTCTTCTGTTAGATGATGAATGCTTCTAGAAACTAGGTCTAGATTGATTTGTCTTTTGACAGTACTGTCTATCATGTACAAGTGTAGCACAGCAATATATTGTAGAGACTAGTATTATCTTTCATTCAAGATATTTATTTTTCATATTACCATTCTGATAGGAAGATGCTGTAGGGTCTTCATTACTTATCTCAAACTAAATTTATATTCCCTTTGATATGGTGTTCTGAAACTGACGTAAAGGCAACAAGAGGCTTGGGTGGGCATTGTGAATAATGATTCCTAATATCTTATCATAGCAAGTGGTGCTCTGAACTTTGGGATTAAAAGCTTGGAAAGATGTATATCTGCTATGTACTGTATGTAAAAGATGTGTTAGTTGAGGCACTGCATTCAGCAAGTATTTTTACCTTTTTGACATGTTCGTAAGTTCATTTTCCTTCTTTGAAGGAAATAAAATAATTATTCTGCTTAATTACTCTGTTCAGGTAAATGATTGATCATCCAAAAGGATATAGATCATTATTGCTGAACACTCATCAGTCTTGGCTAATATTTTTGAGGCACTCCACTTACAAGAATCAAGGATATTTGGCAAAAAATGACATCTATATACACTACCAAATAAAATAAAATTTAGAAGGTAGGTGATTGAGAGATGTTTCAAATTAAATGATATAGAGAGAGTTGATGATGGAAGAATTAGAGAGAGAAAAGAATTTGTAAGGGGAGAATTGATTTTGGAAGAAGCAATGTGAAGTTGCTTTACACGAAATAGTGGTGCTTGCTTTGTGAAGCAATGGTTTGCTTATTACGAAGCAGTAAATAAAGTGGTTTACAAAGCAGTAAATTGAGAATTGATTATGGAAGAATTGGGTTTGTACCCAAACATGCACATAATCACGAAATAAAAAAAGAAGAAAGACAGGAAGAAAGTCATCCAGTTAATGAGAGGAAAATATTTTTAAAAGCACCAAATGATTTGAGAATCTTGAGAAGAATGTATTGTGGTTGAGTGCATGCAAGACATTTAACTGTTTAAGCAACTGAAGTAAAATAAACCACTTACTTAAAAGCTTAAGCAATTAAGCTAGGGCCCAAGAATGGTCTTTATAACTCTAAGAAGCCTCGCTACATGAAAGCCCACTAGGCTTGAAAATGGACATAGTAGAAGCTTACAAGTTCCTTCTATGTAAATTAGTCATATTTTATGCTAAACTGTGATTTGATGCTATGTCAACGAAACACTCGATATAAAAGCATAAGCCATTACACAAGGGATTCGTAACTCTTAACATGAAGCAAGGGGACTTTAAAATGGTTAGTGGTTGACTTTTGTCCAGGGTAATTTTAAATAAATATGATTAGGCATTATTGTTATCTAATATCCTGAAATTAATTAGTGATTCATTCTTTTTTTTTTTTTTTCCATGGATTCCAACATCATGTGCAATTTACATGGTAATTTATGTACTTAGGATTTAGTCTTTAGGACTGTTTAGATAAAATTTGGAGGAGATTGTGATGGATTTCTATCATTAGTTTGTTTCTAGATAGTCATTGTGTAGTGACTTGCAGATTTTTGTCCATACTTTTTGAACGTTAGAGATTGCAAGCATTGCCGTGTTGTACAAACTAATAGGTGATGTGGTGAAAAAGGATAATATAAGCCTATTGTTCTTTGATAGTAACAGGGATAGGTCATGATCCAGCTCGTTCATTTTCCCTTGTTTTATCCTAAAAGGATTTGGTAACTATAATCCTTGACAATGTTAACTTATGGGTGAAAAGTTGAGATCATCAAGTGCATTATTATGTTCCAGCCCCTACTCCTTTTTGGATGGGCTACTCCTAGGATTAATTTTCGCGTGTCTTACTGTCTGTCATGGTTGAATGAGATTCTATTGTCTGCACGGGTTATGCGATATCTATAGGCTTTAGATCTTTCCTTTAGCTATGGTTTTTGAGCCACTTGATATCTCAATCCTTTAGGCTGTTGTATTTGAAACCCACTCTATTGTTGGGCCTCCCTTTTTTTCATCTCCTTAATATAGTTGATGTTCTGTCTTCTTTTCATTTTTTATATTAAATCAGATTATCAAATACACTTCTTTTCAGTCTTGATATTGCATGTTTTGCACTGCTGTGCCATATTTAACGGAAAAAGGTGTGAAATGGTGGGACTGAAGTGGATGATTCATTCCAGAAGTAAAAGGATTGACCTTGCTGTCAATTTTTTTGTACTTTTGTGGATAATTTTTTTTTCTTTCTTGACTTCTTGATGCTTTGTGCTGTTGGGACATCTTTAATGGCAACAAAGGTGTAGGACTATGAAAGAGGAGTAGAAGTATATTGTTTTGTCCTCTAGAGTTTTGGGACTCAAGATGATGGTGAATACTTACTATTTGTTGTATGATGCAGAGTCAAATTGCAAGAACCAAAATCGGGTAGAATGTATTGGGAACTATACTTCTTTTCTTGTATAGTGTTGTCCTCCCCTCCCCATCCCCCTCCAAATAAAATAAAATATAAAACAAAATGTGAAAAAATTTGTGCATGAATTTTTCTTTATATGCCATATTTATTAGTTTAATTTAGTCTAATTGCTTCAGATGCATTTTGCAGATCAAGATGATATTTCAAATGTTCCAAGCAAACAGGTAACTTGTTTTATTTATTTATGTATCTAACCACTGAATATAGTTTCTAGCTGTTTCATGTGTTCACCTTGAGCAAAGTTGTTGACTGGTGCAGGTTTCAAAATGGAGAGAATGGCAGGCATTGCAGGAACTCAAATCTCTTTTCTCAAAAGAGGTAAGTGCAAGTTGATAGAGATTTTCTCTTGATCTATATCTCACATTTCGTTCTTGCTGGTAATACTTTTTCCTGGCTTTCTGATATATATTACTTTTTAGGTTCTTGATGATATTGTGGCTAGCACAAATGATATGGGGCCTTTGAGTCTTGACAATTTCAGAAAAAACAACTTGTCTGCTTCATGGAGAGTTGTTGAGGTAGAGACTTCAAAGGCGATGCCTGAGGTTAGGAAGATTGACACTGATTGGCTTCTGCATGAAATTTGTGCATTTATTTGTTCCTTTTTTTTTTTTTTTTTTTTTTTTTTCAAACACATTCTGGTTCATGGCCGCTGATTCCATTACATGTTCTGTATTTTTCTTTAAAGCTAAACCAACCAACAGCATTTAAACAAGAAAAGTCAAAGGAGGAGGGCAGATTTTCAGGTGGTATCATTCTCTATGTATTTCTGTGCCCATGCTGTAGTTAAATTTTTGTTTTCATCTGATTTTTTACTAGTGCAGACAATCGTGCTCAATTGAATGATAACCATGCCCATCTAGCCAGAAGGGTGAGTATTCTTCTTGCATATTTTCTCTTTGGTTCAAAATGTTGTTTGACCTGGAGAAATACTTGATTTTTGAAAAAATTATAAAACGATGGAAAACATTTTTATTCATCTTTATAATTTTTTTCTGCAGCAATTGATAGAGAAGAGGCGTGAAAAGCGCGCTGCTGAGTTGGTGAAACAGGATGACGACATAGTTGTAAAACTTGAAAATGTAGCTATTGAACGCTCCAAATCAGTTGACTCTGCAGTTTTGGGTAAATATAGCCTTTGGAGGAAAGAAAATGAGAATGAAAATTTTGACTCCACCATACGGTTGATGCGGGACCAAATCATCATGGCTAGGGTGTATTTGAGTATTGCAAAGATGAAGAACAAGCTTGAGCTGTACCAAGAACTGCAAACACGGCTTAAAGAGAGTCATCGTGCTTTAGGTGATGCGTCTTCTGATGCTGACCTAACTCACAGGTAGGAGGCTGTTGCCTGTGTAAATTTCTAGATTTTAGATCTATTTATATGTCTCTTCTGTCTGCATTTGGTGACTTATCTTAATTAATTACATGTCTGATGCATTTCTAGTGCGCAAGAGAAAATTAAGGCCATGGGCCAAGTTCTATCGAAAGCAAAAGAGCAATTGTATGACTGCAAGTTGGTGACTGGGAAGTTGAGGGCAATGCTACAAACAGCCGATGAGCAAGTTAGGGGCCTGAAAAAGCAGAGCACATTCCTCAGTCAGTTGGCTGCCAAGACCATTCCAAATGGAATTCACTGCTTGTCTATGCGATTAACCATAGATTACTACCTCCTTCCTCCAGAAAAGAGAAAGTTTCCTAAGAGTGAGAATTTGGAGAATCCTAGTCTATATCATTATGCTCTCTTTTCAGACAATGTCTTGGCTGCATCTGTTGTTGTCAACTCAACTATTGTGAATGCCAAGGTGAATTGGACTGCCTTTACTTTACCAGTGTGTGCTCATTTGTGTCTTTTATGCCTGTGTTATTCATCTTTCTAGATGGCCATCTATGACTTGATAAATCATATTAACAGACTGTGCCTTCTTTCTCTTCATTACCAAGTTATGTTCTTGGCTTCAATATTGCAGGATCCCTCAAAGCATGTTTTTCACCTTGTCACTGATAAACTTAATTTTGGAGCCATGAACATGTGGTTTCTGTTGAATCCTCCGGGCAAAGCTACAATTCATGTTGAAAATGTTGATGAATTTAAGTGGCTGAATTCATCATACTGTCCAGTCTTGCGGCAGCTTGAATCTGCTACAATGAAAGAGTATTATTTCAAGGCTGGCCATCCAACGACACTTTCTTCTGGTGCTTCTAATCTGAAATACAGGAACCCGAAGTACCTCTCAATGCTCAATCATCTGAGATTCTATCTTACGCAAGTTTATCCAAAATTGGATAAGATCCTCTTTCTTGATGATGACATTGTTGTCCAGAAGGATTTGACTGGATTGTGGGCTGTGGATCTTCATGGGAAAGTAAATGGTGCAGTAGAAACCTGTGGTGAGAGCTTTCACCGATTTGACAAGTATCTTAACTTCTCTAATCCTCATATTGCGAGAAACTTTGATCCCAATGCTTGTGGTTGGGCATATGGGATGAACATTTTTGATCTGAAGGAATGGAAAAAGAAGGATATTACTGGCATATATCACAAGTGGCAGAATATGGTGAGCAGTTCATCATAACATTGATTTACACCTTCTGTCTCTTCATACACAAACAGATGAATATGTATAAATGACATGATCTTTCACTGACTATCTTTTTGTTCTGTCTGATTCTAGAATGAAGACAGGGTGCTTTGGAAGCTGGGGACACTACCTCCAGGGCTAATTACATTCTATAAACTGATACATCCGCTAAATAAATCATGGCATGTTCTTGGTCTGGGGTACAATCCAAGTGTAGATCGATCAGATATTGAGAATGCAGCAGTTGTACACTACAATGGCAATATGAAGCCATGGTTAGAGATTGCAATGACAAAATACCGGTCTTACTGGACCAAATACGTGAAGTACAATCATCCCTATCTCCGGAATTGTAAGCTAAGTGAATGATCTGATAATTAGGTTCTAAGGAAGGTACAGAGAAGATTACTCTCTTTTTTTCTCCCTCTCACTCCCCATGCTGGCTTGCCAATCTCAACTGAAGGGCCTTTTCAGAATGATCAGGTGTCTTGAAGGGATAGGGCCAATCCATTATGCTGTATTTACCCCAACATCATTCTCTTTACCATATCATTGATTTTTGTTTGCAATTCATTTGATTTGTTTACACCACCCTCACCCAATTAAAACAAGGTACATAATAGTATACCTTGTTGACCTATGAAGCTTCCCTTTGTATCATACTCTGAAGCTAAGACAGGACTAGAAATTAAATATCAATTTTCTGTATTCTTTGAAAGATAGCTTTCTTGTTTACTTTTGAGAATTTTGATGTGCTGATATGTTTTCTCTCAAACCATTAACTTTTCCTATGTATAACTTGTCCATGACCATAAGGTTGTTGATCATACAAGCCATGCTTATTTATGGTAACATTCAGTGTGGGGTGTAGAGCCTTGCATTTTTATTGTGTATATAAGATATTTTGTGAAATAGAGAAATATATGGATGTAGAAATTTCCTGTTACGACAAATTTTTTGTGCGGTTTGATACTGGCTTATCGCCTTTCTTAAATAGTTAATTAGAATTTGGAATAAAACTAAAGCAGGTTTGTTTCAAGTACTGTGGGTTAATTGAAACCATCCATAACGTTTCAGCAGATCATTTGCATAATGTTGGTTGATTCTTGTGTTTGTAGGCGATGTAATGATGTAAGAGCATGTAATATGGTGTCCAGTTTTGCATAACCTTCCAGCAGAACATCTGCATAAATGTTGTTTTTAAGTTCCACTTTTGCATTGTAGTGTCCTATTTTTATTTTCATCTTTGCACTTCAAAAAGTCTTCCCATGTGTGATTTGAAAGTGAACACGTAAGAGCATTTTAGATATTTTATTGTTATGGAATCAAACATGGGGGAATTGAACCAAAGGCACATTGGCTATTATGTGTACTAAATCTGTGCTTGATTTTTTTAAACAGCTACCTACTACCTAGCATATATTGTCCTCGTATCAACTCAAATAAGCTACTCTCAGAATCTGTTGTGTCCGTCCATGAATGAAACACCAACAATGTGACTCCTTATCCCTAAGCTGTATTAATTGATATGACTTTTGAAACTACTTTCTAAAACTCTCCGATTTCTTGCAACTCAATCTCAGATGAGGATCATCTCTGTCCCCCACTTCCTCACCCACAAAATCTCCCCGTACAACTTGTATGCTGGTTAGTGTGAACTGAAAAGCATTTTACCCCAAGTGGACAAAACAAGAAAAGATCTTAGTTAACTGGTTTTTCTTCCTACGCGGGATCTTCTTTGTTTGATATCAGATCATCAAGATCACATTTTTGTTGGATCATGACAACCATCACAAACTATCATATTGGTTGGCTCCCATTAATCTTGTACTTCAATAGTGCAGTCAACTAGTAGCAGAGATTGAATATTCTCTTCTGCAGTTTTCCTTTTGATTTTTGTTTGCTTTTGGCTGATGGTGTTGATGGATACTATTTCACTTTGCAAGTTGACCTATATATAAATCCAAACTTAACTTGCAAATGAATTATTAGGTATGTCATCAACAATAATACCTAAACAGCTTATTTGGAAAGAAAATGAGATGAAAGAAAAAAGTAAAACTTGGTAATTCTTCTGTTTTGGATTTGTCTTTTTTCCATTTTCACTTTTAGAAAGTTAGAGGGAAATATTGAAGGGTCTATTCTTCAAAAAATTGTCTGTAACTCATTTTATCTCGTACACCTGACACAATATTTTTAGTGCGGGATATGCTACCTTTATGCAAATTTCTTTCTTCTTTTGTTTCTTTCCCCTCTCCATGTGACTGCAGGATTTTGGAGAAGCCTATATACTTTGTAATTAAAATTGCATTTCTTATGTAAACAAATAAATGTTTAGTTGTAATTAACTTTATTAATTAGGTAGCTAGACTTACAAAACAAATATAACAATCATTGAAATATATATATATATATATTTGACCATGTAAGTTGTAACCTTTTCTAAGGGAGAAAAGTAAATGTGCATGCAGGTAGCAAAACCCTTTAAGCATCAAGACAGTGTGTATTGTGATTTGAGACTAGAAGCTCATCTTTATAGTGAATCTCTTTGGCCAATAAACATAGTCAACTTAAATTTTATTATTTATTATTTTTTAAAATCTTGGCCTCTACCATAGTTAGTAATATATGGGACAATAATTAAAGGTTCAAGTATAGTATAAAATTTTTATTAAAGAAATGGTCAAGCATTTACAATTTATAATATGAAACTAATAAATATACATATAAAAAATTATATAGGTATATTATGTTTTATAATAAAAAGTTTGTTATAAAATATACGGGTTCTATATAGTAATATATTATCACCAGTATTATATATAACATGTTTTATTGATTAAAACTAAAAACAAAATTTATTTTTTAATCAAAACACTTACTATTTTTTTTATAAGTCAAAACACCTAATATTGAACTTATATATCATTTGTTGCACATGAATTATATTTCAAAATATTTAATATTCATAAAATTTATCAATTTTGATTAAAAAAATACTATAATAGTATAACAAAAATTAGAGTTATAGTCAAGGTTATATTCATATTAACTACAAGTGTTAAGAAAAGAAAATAAAAATCTATCTATATATGTTAGGTCAAAAAAAAATTCTATTAAACCAATCCGAAAGAAACTTTTTATTCTTAAAATGGTATGGAAGTTTATACATTACTTTTATGATAACTTTTTATTAAATGCGTCTTTCACTGAGTCTTTGATTTTAATTTGCTAAAGGAGTTTTATTCAAAATTATGAAAGTGCAGGTATGATACGAGTAATATAGGTCTCTATCTCTATTTTCTTTTGCTCTCTTCCCTCTCTTTCTCTCCTAGAACCCAAAATTCCACCATTTTAATTCATCCTTTTGGGGCTGCTGGCTCTCACGTTTTGGTGGTAAAGCAATACCCAGTTCCAGTTCATCTTTTTTTTCCTTCAGTTTTCTTAATATCATATTTCTAATAAAGTTTCCATAGATTTAACCAGTTTTAAAGCAAATGTAAGAGTCCCGGTGTTTTTCTCAAGAAAATAAACAGATTTCATATTGTAATATAATATTTGAAAGTTTTTCATTTTGATATGAGAGCTGTTAATTAGGCCATTATTCTAATGAATTATTATTCTTGTCATAACATCAATGATTAAATTATAAATTGAACAAGAAAAGTTTATGATGGGGAGTTTCAATTTGACAAAATAAGGCAATGTATATCCATTTGCAAATTAAATAATCTTAATCGCTGAATAATTAAGTTGTTTTCATGTGTTTTTTTATTTTTAATATCATATTATCTAATGGATGACTTATTATTATAATGGAACAAACAATTTCATAATTAGACTCATAAATATATTGATTTCGAGTCATTGCTCATCATTCGATCTTGACATATTTATTAAAAAATTTAATGGTTAGTTGTATCATTCTCTCAATTAACAAGTAGTGTTAAGATTAAGTATTTTGATGCAATTAATTAATTAATTAGATAGTGTGAATAGTAACCCACATGACTTGAAATTGACTCAGCAATACCTATTGTCACTTTCCAAATTGAATTGTAATGAATGTAACATTAATTTTGTTTAATTTTAAAACTAAAACAAATGAAGTCAAAACATAAACCAATATTTAAGACATCATAAACGCACTCTAACAGCAGGTGACTTTTGGTGCGACTTGTTGTTCTTTTTCCATTAATAAAGAATCTTTATCTTCCAGTCCCATTGATACAAAATAAATCCTTTTTGATAAGCTGAAAGAAGAACCTATAGATTCGCCTCTAATTAACTCATGCATTGAACTTTGACCCCTTTAGTGATTGGAATCACTAATCCCTTATAACTTTCAAACCCTCTTCTCTATACTTCGGCGGATGCATGGATTCTAACAATTTTCTACATGATCTTTCTCTAATGCCTTCTAAAAATATGAACTATATATATCTTGATATATATATAAATTTACAGGTTGTCATCATAATTAATTAAGTTGATTCTAAAATGAAAAATCTTTGACCACTCGTTTTGATGATTTTAAAATAAGTTGTTCATATCTTCTAGATTGTATACAATGAGAGACATCTTCTCTTTCTTTTCCTTTAAATCCAGGCCATATATTTGAAAGTGAGGCATAATTCTACATCATTAACATGATATTAAGACATTTAATCTCTCATTATGGGATCATGCTCTAATATCATGCCCTTTGCTTTTCAAAAGTTAGATCATTAGGACCCAGAAAGAAAAAGGCAGATCTTTATTTAGTCCTTAAGAAGGGATCTGCTACCGACGTGGTGTTGATGCAAAATAACCACAAAAAAATAAAAAAGTAAATTTCAGTTTGCCCCATATAGTTTTTTTTTTTTTTTTTTTTTTTTTTTTTTTTTTTTTGGGAACAAAGGAAACGAAGAAAAAGTCAGTTTGCCTCGATTTCACTTCACCACCTAGTGTTTAGAATGTGTTGATTCCATTACCATATAATATTCTATACTTTCTCTGTTGGTCCAGTTTTTCATGGAAATTTTGTGTACTTATTCATGTGCAACTCAACGAAAACCCTTTCCATCCCCTTTAATTGATTTTCTTCAAATCATTGCAATTCTTACTCTCTAAAACCACCCTTATACATTAACTTGGACATAGAAATGAGCATGTAAAATGTGATTAGGTGCATACTTTTGCATGTTTGAAAGTCTATTATTATTATTATTTATTAGAGTGAATTTCTAATTACACATGATTATTTTGTTTAAATATATAGTCCAGCTGATTTGTCTATCAACATTTTGGGGCAAATTTAAAAAATGAGGCTGTGATTATACTTTGTGCCAAGAACTTGTGTGAAATAATGATAAAAAAGATACTCTACAATAATTACTTTGAACATATAGAGCTTGTAACTAATTTAAAATGTTTATTTATTAATTAAAATAATTTAAAAATATACTCTACAATAAGTAGTTATTTTCAAATTTTGCATAATTTTTTTCAAAAAAGAATAATAAATTATGGGTTAATTAGTACATGTGAGTGTCTGTGTATGTATAGATAAAAGACGAATTATTCCCAACAAAAATGTATGCGATCTATAGATATTTTTTTATTTATTTTTAAGTCTAAACAAAGTTGCCGACTCCTTTTTGACTGAAACTATATTGACAACTTTCACTTTCCTTTAGTGGAGAGAACTGAAGCTATCGCATGTGGGTCTCATTCGATCTTGTCAATGGCTGAGTTCTAGTTGGCCAGTGCCTCGTGGTTTCTATCTGAAGAATACTTGTTAAATCTCTTTCTCTGAAGTTTGGCTGCAAATGCATGAACTGCAATCTTTCTCTAGATAATATTTACATACATCATACAGAATTTGTAAGAATGTGTCACCTACAAAACAAGCATAAATTCAGGGTGGGCTCTTTCACGTGAATGGCAAAATTTCAAAAAAATTCCATGTACTTGACCTAAAATGGTCAGAGTATGGTTCTTGGTATTGGGTGCATTTGGTAGAAAACGTGAAAATAAGTAGATAATAGAGAAAGTGAAGATGAGAGACTTAAAACAGAGGGGCATATAAAAGTTATTTTGACATGTTGGTACTAGAAAGGTGAAAAATAAAATAAAAAAAATTCTAATAAAGCATATTATCAAATTGAAATAGAGACAAACAAAGACATATTATACTCATAATTGCTTTATTATTTCATTATTAAAATACTTCTAATTAAAACGATATATAGTACTTTGTTGTCTGATTGTTAGTTTTATATTTTCACTCTAACTCTTACTTCTATGAGTTGAAGAAACTTGTAAGGATTTAATACTAGTGTTGGCTTCTCCATCTTTTTTTTTTTTTTGGATTTTTCTCATTATTTTAGTGCTCTCATTTTCATTCTTTTATATGTTTCATTTGTATTAATATAAGTTATTATGTGCAGTCTAGTAGTAAACGAGTTTTTTTTTTTTCTTTTTTTTTAGTGTACTATAGTGAAGGAATGGAATAGTTTAGAGAAAAAAGAGTCTAAACTCAGTGTAATGAACTAATCATGTACCAAAAATTTATGTCTTAAATGCCAAAATATAGGTGTAGATTAATTTGTTGAACAACTATTTAGATGTTAATTAGTAGCCAAAACTAGTCGAATCCTATTTGATCAAAATTAAACTAGCCAGAGTTTGATTTTTTTTTTGTCGGAGTAAGAAAAACTAACAAAAAATAAACTAGATTTAGATTGATTATATTTTCTTATAAAATATTTTCACAATTCACATATTATATATATGGCAATTCCAACTCAAGGTGTGGGGAGAGGTAAGTAAGTGTGTGATTTAAATTTGTTGTGATCACAATTTTTAATATTTTTGACTACGATTTTAAATTCGAACACGTAACTCATAAATTCTATAGATGATTTTAGTATCACTTGAAAATAATTTAAGTATCATTTGACCACATGTCATTTAGTAGTAACCATTGGACTAGAGCACTTGACTATTAAATTTAAGAAAAATTTAATATCAAATGTCAATAATAGAATTTAAAATAAGATGAAACCAAAGAAAGAAATAGAAAAGTTGGTTCCCAAGGCAATTCCAAGTCACAAAGAAGCAGAAATTGAGGCTAAGTTGGTTCCCTAGGCACTCCCAAAGACGCTGAGATTCGTCACTTTCTAATGAAGGTGAGTTGTTAACAGTAACACTATGACCAAATTTGAAGAGAATTTCGTGCACAACACCTGTATAGATGATGTTAATCTGACCGATACTCTCTCCCTTTGTGCGTATATATATATACAGCAGACATAAGTGTTAGAAACACACACTCAGAGAATTAGAGATAGAATTTGAAGCATATTGCAAAACCATTAAGATTCCCATTTTTGTTCCCCGACTTCTCCAATGAATGGTCTTGGCTTTTCTCCAAACTCTATTTCACCTCCTTTATTAACCTCTTTCCTTGTCTAATTTGCCATTCAATAACTCTCTGTCTCTCTCTCTCTCTCTCTCTTCCTCTCTCCCCATCTATCTATAAAGTTTCAACTCTTAAAAGTGCAAAATATTAGACAACATTGTAGCTGATTGTTGCACTTGAAACATGCAAATGCCTCCGATTATGCTTTCCTCATCACCTCAAGATTTTATTTTTGATGCTTCTGTTTTGCAGTACCAGTCTTACATACCCTCTCAGTTCATATGGCCAGACCATGAAAAGCCATGCCTAGAGCTACCTGAACTCCAAGTTCCCCTCATTGACTTGAAGGGCTTCGACTCTGGAGATCCACAAGCCATCTCAAATGCTTGTTCATTACTGAATGAGGCATGCAAGAAGCATGGCTTTTTTCTTGTTGTTAACCATGGTGTTGATGCTAAGCTCATAGTTAAAGCTCATGAGCTCATGGATGATTTCTTCTGCATGAAACTATTAGAGAAGCAGAAGGCTCAGAGAAAGGTTGGAGATCATTGTGGGTATGCTAGTAGCTTCACAGGAAGGTTCTCTTCCAAGCTTCCTTGGAAGGAAACACTTTCTTTCAGGTACTCTGCTGCTGATCAGTCCATCAAAACTGTTGAGGATTATCTTGCGAGCACAATGGGAGAAGATTTCAGGCAATTTGGGTAAGATAGAATTAATGGAGATTCTTTTCATGCTTAGGATCTCGGTGTCCATCTATGAAACAAGTGAGAAAGTGTCTTTCAAGTGTTTAACTTTCAACCCCTTCAAGTTTACATAACAAATTTTAGCAGTGAGAGCCATGGCCATCTACTTTCTTAGCCTTCTGCCATTTCAGTCAGTGAAAAATTTTCTATACAAAAATTCAATGCTCTTCCTTTTGTCCATTTTTTCCCCCCTTTTTCTTTCATTTGCTGCATATAAATAGGAAAACACTTTCCAAGATAGATCAAAGCAGAATAATTGAATTGCTTTCCCTTGCTGTTTTATCTTACAAAAACAATTGCCATTATGTTTCATCTCTTAGGATTTCGTACCAAGAATATTGTGAAGCCATGAGCAATCTCTCCCTTCGGATCATGGAGCTTCTGGGAATGAGCCTAGGAGTGGGCTGCAACTATTTCAGAGATTTCTTTGAAGGAAATGACTCCATAATGAGACTGAATTACTATCCACCATGCCAAAAACCTGATTTAGCTTTAGGAACTGGGCCTCATTGCGACCCCACATCCCTAACTATTCTTCATCAAGATCATGTTGGGGGTCTACAAGTGTTTGTGGATGAAAGATGGTACTCCGTTACCTCGAATCAAGATGCTTTCGTTGTCAACATTGGTGACACATTTATGGTATGGATCACACAAATAAATTAGGTTAATTTATTACCTAACTTGTCGCTGATAAAGTGAAAATATAAAGATACAAACTCATAATCATATCATATATTAATAGGTATAAAGAAAAGAAAAGCATATGACAACTTAATTTGCAAAGTGAATTAATTAAGAGATCCGTGTTTTGTATTAGTTCTTAAGAATATGTAATTAATTAATATGTTTATGTGATTTTGTTTCAGGCTCTATCAAATGGGATTTACAAGAGTTGCTTGCATAGAGCAGTTGTAAATAACAAAACAGTGAGGAAATCTCTTGCTTTCTTTCTATGTCCAAGGGCAGACAAAGTGGTGACACCTCCAAAAATTCTTGTGAACTGGGAAAAACCAAGAACATTTCCAGACTTCACATGGCCAATTCTGCTTGAATTTACACAGAAGCATTACCGGGCTGACACAAGAACCCTTGATGCTTTCTCAAGGTGGCTACAAGAGAAAAACAACTAATTTGAGGAGCCCCCATCTGAGGCCAACAAAATATGATATTAACTTTAACTGCTGTCTGTTATGCTGAGGAAGGTGACATCATATAAAGTAAAAGATGGTGCTTTTGGTGGGTCAGTGAGACTGTGAGGAAAAAGGTAAGAGAAACACCAAAAAAAGAGGCCAACTCTGTAATTATACTGTTAGTTTCGTAGTGTTGAGAGAATCCTATATATGCAAAGGGAACTAGAGGCAACTATCTGCAGGAATAAAGAGTTCAATGCATGTACTATATGTGTTCATTGAACTGATGAAGTAAGTCTTGTCAAAACTAAAACATTACGTGTCCTCACTCTTGCCCACTTTCTTCTAGTTATGTATTATGTATTTTGTACGTATCTAAAATTTTTAATAAAATAATTCCCTTAGAGATAGAGATTTGAGGAAAACTTACAGAGATGCTGTCTACTGCATTTTATCACCATATTTGTAGCAAGTGTTTGGTATATATAGCTAGGGGAATGTTGGATTCCTTCATGAAATAAATTTTTCAAGAGTTAAATATTACATGGTTATAGATAAAAATTTAATTTCCAAGAAAAATTAGTATTTTATTGATTGAAAATCTCATTTTATATTTTTCCATTATAATTTCATGGGAATCCTAGTAAAAATCCATATACCAAAGTTTTTACTTAAATATTGAGCATTTTGGCCACTTTAATCTTTTTCTATGTTGGTATCTTGCTCCATATCTCAAATTTCGAGGTTAAAACTAACAAGTGAGTTATCTTTTCGCGAGCATATTTAATCAAAAAGGTTAAATTGACCAATTTGCTAAACCCAAGCATGCATTTAGGGATTTGACCATATTTTCTTGACAAATTACTTAATTGTGAAATTTAAAAGAATTAATAAATTAGTTGTTATATATTTGGCACGTGTATATATGGTTCAAAAAAGTATACGTTAATCTAATATCACACCACATTGGAGAGTAGTGTCTTGAATAAGAAAGATTTGGATGGAAAAGTGCATGACAAATTTATAAATAATAATGGTAAGCATTGCAAGTTGGAAGTCCTTCAACAAATTACAATAACAAAGCGAATCTATTCTAATATTTTATAAGTTGCTATACAAACCTAGATTATGTGAATATACTAATATATAGACTAGATTTGGCCATTCACCAACTGGAAAGTAAAATATCAACTTAGCCACGCAGATCAAGCTTTCATATGTTAAGATTCAATTAAGTTTACTGTTTATTGAGTTTTTTCTTTGTGTAGATTAAAATAATAAGAACCAAGTGAAGTCAGCAATAATATAATAATTTTCATGCCTAGTTAAAATTAGTTGTCTATCCAACAGGCAAGGCAAGTATTTTCGATTTAAATTTGTTAATTAATTATTTCAATAAAAAATATAACAGCAACAAGTTAATACTTCAAAAGCATAATATCACATAAAAAAAAAAAAAAGCATAATAAGAATAAGACAATGTTTTAGACGGAAAACTGAAATATAGCTTAACAATTGATTTAATGAGGATATTATGTTTACTTTTAATTTTAATTTTTTTTCTCAAACTTGTTTTTTATTATAATAATATTACTTTTACACTAATTAACCGATAAATTTTAGGTTTATTTTTATGAAGACATTTACATGCAATGCGAAGTGGTTTTAAATTCTACCACATAATATAAATAAATAAAAAGTTTATTTGAAGTTTGTATTGACTATGTGTTGAATTTATGGTTATACACATAATTCCACTAAGTATGTTGATAGTGCCTATCTGCATTTTTAGTGTTCATATGATATAATTATGATAAGACAAAGTCAATTTGCATTTTGTTTTGTCATATTATAAGAATTGATAATTGGCATCATTAATTAGTACATGTATACTAGTGTGTCCCTCCAACAAAGTCGTTTTCAATATCATGCATTTTGTACTTATGTTCAAATATTGTATATGAAGGAACAAACAAAAAGTTAATATTCATGAAAAGATTAAAGGCATAAGGGAAAGATTTGGATGGTAGTTGGATATTGACATGCACCCACATTCAAAATTAGCATACAATCACTACATGCCATTTTTTAGGGCACTAATTTACTTAAATTGGATAGGATCGATGCCAAATCTCATCTAGAGATAAAGAATGAGATGCTTATACTAAGAATAATACTATATATCACCACGCATTGCCCCCCAATTCCAACTCCATACACCTCAGTGGGAATTTCAATTCATTGTCATTTTCTATCCCACTCGGTTTTCACTATTCACCTTATTTATATTGGCTTTGAAAGAGACGGTTTTTGTCAATTTTCTCTTCACTATATAATTCATATATACCAGTTTAGCATTGCCTCTCATCATTCCAAGTCTTGAAATTGCATGTTTACAACCAATATATAGTAAGGTCGTTATACAACAATTTCAAATTTATACTTTTTATTTTATTTTTTATTCACTAGACAACATATATTAAACTGAGTCCAACTCCTCATTTTCTTAATATTTTTAACTAAAAAATTTAACTTTGTTAAAAAAATAATCTCTATCTTTAAGAATTTGATGGTTCTAGCATACTAAATAAGTATGTGATACTTCTATGACATGACAGCATAAGAATCGTTAATGTAAAAAATATTTAATCTTAGCCGTTATAAAAAATAAACGGCTAAATTTAAATATTTTCATATCAATAATATCTAATGCTGTTATTTTAGAAATGTATCCTAATATGTGAAAAAGCTCCTTAAGAATTTCATATTCTTTTAGTTGTCAAAACTAAATAAGATCAAATCTTAAATATTCCTTGATTTAATATACCGTTTATATGTTTGAAATATGATCCAATATAAAATTATAGTGGGTTTGCGAGTTTTGTATTTTAATATAAAATCATAATTAAAAGTATATATATATATATATATATATATATATAATGTACTGAATACCTTTTTAACTTATTTACATTAAAATAAAAGTATACATTAATTCTTGTAATAAAAAAAGATATGGTCTAATATTCACTTTTTTTCTTTCTCTCTCTCATGCATATATTTTGTTTTTTCGATCTATAGGTAAATAAGGATTGTATTTGAAATCAATGAGAGATTTGAATTAGGAAATGAGAGTGATAAGACCGACCTTATAACTAAAAACATGTTTCATTGAACTAAAACTCTTCATTGAAATCAATTTGGATTAGGTCACATATCCTTCCCAGAAATTTCTTAATCGATTACCTGCCAAAAGTTTACCAACAATTTTGAGTTTTTAATGAAATTAATGTGTTAGATCCTGGATTATCTTGCCATCTCTGGAAAAATTATGCTATAATTGGTGATGTACATAGTGTCATACAAATCCATTCTGCCAATTATTTTAATATAAAAGCTTTGGGTTACATATCAAGTCAACCCCAATTCAAATATTTTATTAAAACAAATACTTCCATCAAAAGCTAATAAGATTAATTAATTAATTAATTAGATTACAAGTAATATAATTGATGTCTATTAGTTGTGGTGCCATTTCACTCGATGTGCAGTTTCTTTATAATACTAATATTTATAGGATAACTTCATATTTCACTTCATGTGATACACACAGACAACACACTTGATTCATGAATCTCTCCAGTCTTTTTTCTATATCCTTACCTAAAAAATTTAATTTGATCTATTTAATAAATAAATAAAAAATTGCACTTGAACGGTCTTATTCTCTTCTTAACTCAATTGAAGGCATAAACAGAGGATATGACAGAAACGACAAATCGTCCTAAATCTGTCCAAAAGAGAAGAAACAAGATTGTGGCAAATGGTCCACTTTGAGCTTAGCAATGTCCTTTCCCTTTCACCCTCCCAAAAAACAAAAGGATCGAAATTACTTTTAAAGCCCCATATTTTTTTTTCTTAAAAAATTATTATTTAATTTCTCAAGTTGTCAAAAAAATATTTTAATTTAATTCCATATCAAGACATGGAGAATTATAATTTACAGTTTATTATAATTTATTTTTCAACATGCATGATGACATAAAACATAACCTTAAAATTATACATAAAAAGGTAGACCTGTAGTTTCTAAAGTAAGAAATCGATGGTTTTATAATTTGATTAAACCTTAAAGAAAGAAAACTTGTGTAATAATATCCCAAGTGAAATGGGATGAGAAGACCCCTTCTTCCCTTGGTCAAACAATAAACTCAAACTAGTGGTCTCCATCATCAATCCAATAATTCTTAGTAAACTTGTGCACTTTCTGTAGGCAAAATCTATTTACGTCATGTAGCATCTCTTATTCTAGCTAATAGTTCTTTTCTTATGTAATGCAATTATGATATCTTTAGTATACTACTAGATACTAACTTCTCATTTGGTCCCATAAGTTTAAATTAATAAAAAATCAAAATGAACAAAGTTAGATGAATCACTAACATTATCCTACCACTGCTTAAATGTTTCTTACTTTCTAAGGAGATTTTGAGAGAAACAACTTCATATAACTTAAAAAAAAATTCTTATATGAGTGTGAAAATTGCTAATTCTATTCAAATTTTATAAAATACTAATAATAGAGTATTGTAAAATGATCTTTCAAAATCGTATTAAGTTGAAAAACACATAGGCTTTTTTTTCAAGAAAAAATGATTATATTGATATTAATTAATTTGATTAGCTGTCTATGGACTTAGAGTTTCGGCCCGTGGGCTTTCAAAATTGCATTCACTGGTGGGCTTGGCAAATGATGGATAAAATAATAGATTACATCCGCAGCACTCAGCAGTTACATAATTGACAAACTGTAAAATTAAATTAAAAAAAAACACACACACACACACACACATCAATATTCTATAGATAAGGGGAAAAAAATTATACTTCCTCCGCCACAGGTTATTCCTTCTGTTATCCACCACAACACTGTTTTGCTCAAGCTACCACATACATCATCACTACTCGTTGCTGCATTGTAATAAAGCATGTAATTTCAAGATTCTAATCCTACAAGCCATGACATAAAACTTCACACCTTGATCAGTAGCAAGCAATCAGTCCTAATGTGCATGCTCTAGCAATTCAAGCAACAAGTACAAAAACTAATTACACAAATATTCTTCATCTATTATCTTCTGAACAGAACATTAAACTACATGAATCTTCTTTGAAACATTCAGCTGAACATTCATCTCCAGGAAGGGCCTTAGGAATATTAGAAACATTCAGCACAACACATTTTCACTAGCTCTTTCAATTTCCTTTTCCACGGAAGACTGCAAGTAAGTAACAATTCCTTCCCATCAACACTAGCCACTCAGTTAATATTAAATGACCTCATCGGAAGACATCCACAAATGCTGCAACTACTTCAATACCGGAATAGATTCAGTCTTTAGCACAAAAGCTTTCTGTTCTTGAATACTGCAAAATACAGGAGCCAAGGTCTGAAGTCTTCAAGAAATTCTCTAAGAAGCCAAGTCATTATTCTAGAGAACAGTTGAATTCATCAGAATATAATCGGTCCAAGGTTGTCACATGTCTATTATACTATAGATGATGCTTGAACAGGGAACCAAAAGGGTTTTTTGTTGCTTGTGCAAGTTGTTCTATTCAAATAAAACTCAGTATAAAATATAAAGCAAAGGAGAGTCTTTGAAGAAATGTGTCAAAATGTAGTGGAGACACCAAAACTAGGACAGAGATCAATTCAAGCATCCATGATTGGAGTAAGTAATGGTTTACTTGAGAAGAACGCTTCGAGATTCCTAGCTACAAGTTCACCTGTACCATTGAAACTCTCTAAAGTCAATGCAGCGGCGTGTGGTGAAAGGACAACATTATCCAACGCAAAGAGCTCTTTGGGAACATTAGGCTCATTCTCAAACACATCCAAGCCAGCACCTGCTATCTTCCCTTCCATCAAACACTGCACCAACTCCTTTTCATCAATTAGAGCACCTCGTCCAATATTCACAATAACTCCTTCTTTCCCCAAAGCTAACATGACTTCCCTGTTAACTATATGATGAGTTTGCTCAGTTAATGAACAACAGAGAACAAGAGCATCACTATCAGCCGCAAGCTCAAAAGCATTAGAATAAAAAGGGTACGAGACAAATGACTTCTCCTTCCTAGAAGTATACATAACTCTACAACCAAAAGCCTCAAGTCTATTGGCCACTTGAATGCCAATTTTTCCTAATCCCACTATCCCAACTCGCTTGCCTCCCACCTGAAACATGAATCTAGATGCTAAATATCACTAAAAGTTCAAAATATCCATCATATTTCAGTTCGCACACAAAACATCAAACACAAGAATTTATCGCACACGTTCTATCATCAAACACATGGTCTACATTACAATTAGTGACAACTTGGAACCAAAAACGGAAAAGCAACAAATTTATACCTTTGAACCAAGAAGGAAATTCCACGGCTGAAACTGATCAACCCGCTGCCTTACATACCGATCGCCAGCGGAAATTTTCCTCAACACGTCAATCAACAATCCCACACCCAAGTCGGCTACATCTTCAACGAACAACCCGCCGACGGTGGCAACCTGAACACGTCGGCGATGGCATTCCGGCAAGTCTATGTGGTCCGTACCAATGCTGGTGGTGATAACGACGCCGAGCGACGGGAGAAGGCGGAGGACCTCGGCGGAGACCCGTTGGAAATTATTACAGACTATGGCTTGGACCGATGAAGGGTCAATGTGATGGGTCGCTAGGAATTGGTCTATGGGGAGTGAAGAAGCCCATGCTTTTAAGAAAGAGTATTTCTGAGAGTACTGGGATTCGAAGTGTTTGAAGACTAATGGAGGACCAAGAATAAGGACTGGTTGGAGCTCTTGGGTTTGTTGGTTGTGCTGGTTGGAACCCGCCATTGATGAATTAGAATGAATTACAGAGCTCTGAACTGTGAGGCAGAGAGAGTGATACCATGGTCAGAAATCACCAAGAAAGGACAGTATGAGATTAGAAAAAAAAAAAAAAAATGGTCTTTTAAAGTGATAAAGTGCTAAAAAAAAAAAGTGCTGGTGCATTTCAAAAAGAAATTTAATAGGTGATTGTTAAGATAGGGGAGTCATTCTTATCAATAATGCAGATTTGAAAACTTGAAAACTATTTACACGTCTATCGCACATTTGAAACAATTTCCTTAACTATGACAAATTTTTTTTTTTTCCTGTTGAGTGTCGCATTTTGGACAAACAATNTGTTGAGTGTCGCATTTTAGACAAACAATTGAATGTCGAATTTTTGCTGAAGCTCATGTGGAGTGCCGCACTTTGGGAAATATTTTTTTTTAACCTTGCATGAAGAGTGTCGCATTTTCACCTATTGAGAGTCGAATTTTGCCCCTTGGAGTCACATTTTGGATGGTGGAACTCAATGGGTGAAAATGCGACACTCTTCATACAAGGTAAAAAAAAAAAAAAATTTCCAAAGTGCGGTACTCCACGTGAGCTCCAGCAGAAATTCGACACTCAACTATTTGTCCAAAATGCAACAATCAACAGAAAAAAGAAGAAAAAAAAACTGCCATAGTTAAAGAAATTATTTCAAATGTGCGGTAGATGTGTAAATAGTTTCTAAATCTGCATTATTCAGAAGAATGACTCTAAGATAGTGTCTATATTAAAATTGGTGTCGTTATCGGTGAGTTTATTATTTTAAAAAAAATTATTATTTTGTATTTTTTTTAAAAAAAAAATTTGTGTTATTTTGTTTATCATTTTTTTATATTACTCTCTTATATTACGACCCTCCACTCACACATGAGACCTACCAAGAGTTATAGTGTAATTTTGATATCATTGTGAAAGTCTCAAAAAATTGGGTCACCCATGTCATGACACACAATTTATAATAAAATACAAGAACGACACAATATAAAAAAGTGTGCCAAGAAATAATTTTTTTAGTTTACTTTTTGGCACTCTATCTTATATTGTATCATTCTTGCATTTTATAAGAAATTGTGTATTCTAGCACATGCTGAGTGATTCAATTTTTCAAAATCTTTGTAATAACATCAAAATTACATTATAAGTCTCACTAGATTCCACTTAACTAAAGAAGTGTAACATAAGAGAGTAATAACATAGTGATCACCTTTAAAAAAAAAAAAAATTGTTCTAACACACACTGTGACTTGTCTTTCTGAGACTTTCACAATTATACTAATTTCATGATGTAAGTCCTCAATAAGAAAATGAAATAGTGCTATTCTCTTTTAGAGAGAGTATGTTCAATAGCCCCGAAAAATTACCACTTAAAAGTTAAAAGTTTAAGAGGACACTATAAATTAAATAGTCAGATAATGTTTTGGTTTTTTCTCATTATTGGAATAATATTTTATTTCTATCTTTCATGCGTGGTGTACGACGTTGTTTTTTCTTCAATATTTTAATGTTTTATTAATTATTTCTTCTTATTTTTATTGCTTTTCTGCCCCTTCCAAATCTTCAAAGCATTATTGACTTTTTGAGTACATTGTGAAGAACGTTGTTATTTATACAAGGTTGGATGTGCAAGGAATCCAAAGAAAAATCGCATCAAAAGATCATTCTGCGATTAATATTTTATCTGTGTGCCTGTCTTTTTTATTATTATTTTGGCCATGATGTGTGTCTGTCTCTTCATGCAAACATGCACAGAAACGTTCTCCAATGTGTGACTATTTTGTGGGTGAATTAGTTCATTATAAGGCAAGTGAAGAACAGTTCTACTAAATACGCACTACATTTTACATGGAATAACTTAAAACCAGCACATTAGGTACGTAGTTGATGAGTTTAATTAGAATTAGATTAGTGAAACTTTATAAAAATCTACTAATAGACATCTTGGCATAGAGCAGCTAGCCAGCTACCATGCCTTCTGTGTTTGATAAGAAGCTAACTCAAAAATCCATTACACAGTTGAGTTTACTAGTAGTTAAGCACACCATATATAATTGGTGCATAGTTGTTGCAAGATGACTATCTGCTTTGATGGATTTGGATCCAATTATATTACATGACTTGTGTTAAGGAAAATAATAATATAACAGTATATTGTTAACGGTTCAAATGAATTTTAAATTAAAAATATGATTTGGATGAAGTCACTAAATCTAAACCCAACTTTGGCAAAAGCAACAAAGTGTTGCTTTGGTAGAACTAACAACTTGTTATGTTTCAGTCGTCAATCACTAGATTGATCAACGGTTTACTTGAGAAGAATGCTTCTAGGTTCTCGGCCACAAGTTCAAACATATCATAAATAGACTCTGAAGTCAACCCAGCAACATGTGGGGATAGGACAACATTATCCAATGCGAAAAGCTCTAGGGGAATCCTAGTCTCATTCTCAAACACATCCAAACCAGCTCCTCTCATCTCTCCTTCCTTCAAACACTCCACCAATTCCTTTTCATCAATAAGAGCTCCTCTTCCAATGTTGACAATGACTCCTTCTTTCCCCAACGCCAGCATGACTTCCCTGTTAATTATGTGATGAGTTTGCTCTGTCAATGCACAATAAAGAACAAGGGCATCACAACTAGCCGCAAGCTCAACAACATTGGCATAGAAAGGGTAAGCAACACATGACTTCTCCTTTCTCGAGTGCTACATTATTTTGCAACAAATGCCTCAAGCCTTTTAGCAACTTCCATGCCAATTCTTCCCAATCCAACAATCCCAACTCGCTTCCCTCCTACCTCATACAACAATCCAATTGCTAGATAATATTAAAGCTTCAAATTATACATCGTGCTTCAGTTGTTAATTTTAACTAGTATAATAGATATATATAGTCTTCGTTTCTAACAGGTGTGAAGTGGTAAAATAGTGTGTAAGCAGTAGAACTCAAATTAGTGACATTTGCAAAATAGAATCATCCACACTATTTGCATAATAGAAGTGATATTATTTCACGCTCTTGAGTACACGGTGGTGTTCTTCCTCCATTGACGTTGCATGCATGGAATGAATCCAATAAGGGTCATTCATAATAAAGCTGAACCTTGATTCGGCAGGAATTGGGTACACGACCAAACATTGAATGGCTGATACGTGTGTAATTAAACATTGAATCCATTCTGGCATGTTTCGCGGGGGATTTAGATCCTTTAAAATCATAGGCACACTTTATAGAGAATAGAATGCAGAGTATAAATCAACCGTTAAGATTCTTGCACCTCAAGGTTTATCTTAATTTTTACATTGACAGTAATTCAAGAGTATTTTATCTTTTAAATTGCACTATCCACTTTAAAGAATCCAAATCCGCCAGCAAAGATCCTTTGGCAAATGGATTCTGACATTCTTGGGTGAATATAATAACATGACATTCATGGGTCAGTAAAAATGCATTGCCTAATACAAATTTTGCTAGACAATGCCCATGCTTATCCATATTAAATCTTGTAGACTCAAGTCACTCAACAGATTGAAAACAACAAGGCACTGCCAAAGAAGACAAGAAATCTGTCTCAAACTGAAGGGACATTAGGCTCATTCTCCATCTCTTTTAAGCCATATCTTGCAAAGCACTGCCAAAGCAGCATTTGTTACAAAAACAGCGACAGAAAAGCATTAATATTCAATGATGGCCTACTACTGTTTTACTCTTGCCATATTTTTAGTGATAAAATCTGCAACCTATAAACAATAAACAGTGTAGAGCAGTCATTGCTTCATGTAGTAATGCATATATTTGATGATACTTTCATCATTTTGACTCAAGAATACCAATTTTACAAGATTCATAAAAATGGTTCAAGAAGTGGTGAAGACACTAACCTGTCAAGAGCTAGCATCATTAGAATCAAGCATCACTGGAGTAATTAGAGGCTTATTTGAGTAGAAGGCTTCTAAGTTGCTTGCCACAAGTTCACACATACCCTGAATAGATTCGAAAGTAAAGGCAGCAGAATGTGGAGATAACACCACATTATCTAATCCATAGAGCTCTTTAGGAACATGAGGTTCATTCTCAAACACATCCAAACCAGCACCTCCAATTTCTCCCTCCATTAAACACTTTACCAATTCCTTTTCATCAATAAGAGCTCCTCTTCCAATATTGACTATGACACCTTCTTTTCGCAAAGCTAACATGACTTCCCTGTTAATTATGTGCTTTGTTTGCTTGTTTAGTGCACATGAGAGGACAAGTGCATTGCTACTAGCAGCAAGTTCAACCACATTGGAATAGAAAGGGTATGAAACAAATGGCTTTTTATTTCTTGAGTTGTATAAGATAATGCAACCAAAAGCCTCAAGTCTCTTTGCAACTTCCATGCCAATCCTTCCCAATCCAACAATCCCAACTCGCTTGCCACCCAGCTGAAACATCAATTCTGTCGCTACATGTCATTCAACCTTAAACTTATAAATATACAACCCTTTACAGTGTAAGAGTTGGCAAAACATTAGCCGTTTAAGTATGTCGAAATAAATTTCAATAATGCCAATATTATTAGTATCATTTTAATTAGTGGGTAAATGGTATTGCTTGTAACACAAGCGCACACATGGCACAATTAATTCTAAAATCTCTCAAAAAGATTAGAATTTTAGATTAATCTTTGTTCTCTATGTCCAGTTAAAAAATTTAACTCTTTTATCTTTCTAATGGTAAAAGAAAATGGTATTACTCATAAAAATAAAATAATATTAGAATTCAGAAAAGTGAAGAGACAACTGTAAACCTTCAAACCAAGAGGAAAATCCGATGACTCAGACCCAACCCGGTTCCTTAAATACCGATCCGCCGCCGAAATTTTCCTCATTACATCAATCAGCAGACCCACCGCCATGTCGGCCACATCCTGAGCGAACAAGTTTCCGGCACCGGCAACCTTAATTCCTCGGCGGCGGCACTCGGACAAGTCTATATGCTCTGTTCCGGCGCTGGTGGTGACAATAATTCCGAGCGAGGGAAGGAGGCGGAGGACATCGGCGGTGAGGGAATAGCCAGCGGAGCAGAGTATAGCTCGAATTAACAAAGGTTGATGATGATGGGCAATGATAAATTGGTGAAGAGGGAGGCGAGAAGGGGTTGGGTTAAGGAAATGGAACTTGTGAGAGTATTGGGGTTGAAGAGCTGCGAAGCATGTTGGAGGACCAAGAACAAGGACTGGTGGAACTGGAAGGTCTTGGCTTTGGAAATTATCCGCCATTGATGGGATAGAAGCAGAGAGAGAGAGAGAGACAGAGCTCCTAGACTTGAAGCTTAGATGAAGTGAAGACATGGAGGGGATGAATACATTGCTTATCAATAACATCATCATGCTATCACTGTTATTTTTCGCTGTTGCAATCATACACACAAGTGATGCTGTCTTTTTTGTGTTCGGTGAGGAAAGGTCTTTTCTTACTATTACTAGTAGTTTCTTCTTCCCGGGCTGATATGCTACACCCTCGACACAAGTCACATTTTTATTTTTATTTTATATGTTGTATCATTTTGTTTGACAGAGTTTATCTAATTTAAATTTTTTTTTATATANTCTAATTTAAACTTTTTTTTATATAATTTAAATATTAATTTAATAAAATTTAAATTATGTGAACTATAACAAATTAATACAATATAAAATTAAAATTATATAAAAAAATAAAAATAAAAATGTAACATAAATCACATCAAATAAGTGTATCATAGCACCCCTTCTCCTTCAACACATTTTCCTTTGTATAGTAAAAAAAACATACTACAATGAAAGACTACGTAGGATACCCATTATCAATGTATCCATTGAAACCCTTTTTTATGAAGCATACAATTGCTCATAGCGCCTATTTTTACTCTAAGAAGGGTCGATACCTTAAAGCATAACCACATCAATCTTTATCTTCACTTATAATTACTATTTTCATAAATTTTTAATTATTGCCAACAATAATTGCTTCATTTTTATTTCTTTCTCTTTCGTCTTATGTCATATACAACTATACACTATTTTTTAATTATATTTACATTCTTATTTGTCATCTACATGGAAATGAAAAATCTTTTTTACTTTATTCTATGAGAGCTTTGATAAAAAAAAAAAAAATTATAGAAATATAGTATATAGAAAGAATTAAATGGAGTATAGATGGGCACAAAAACTTAACTTTTCAAAAGCTGTTCCCAAGCAATTAGTAAAAACAGATGAGGCATATATTTCTTATTTGCTTTTCTAAATAGGAAGTTTACTTTCTTGTTTCCATTTAGTCATTTATTTCATCCAAACATAATACAAAATATAAATTATATAACTTCATTCCCTTCGAAATGCTACCTTCTAAGGGAAGGATTTGTTTCATACAACACTATATGTAACATTATTTAGTTATCAAGTTTTTTAGCATAACTTTTTGTTTTTGTATTATCCTTTTTTTAAAGAATTAGAAAATTCTCCTATATATTTAAGTTTATTGACCTGAATATTACATTTTAACAATAAAATTATACATTTATCACACTTTTTAACTTAATTAACTAAATATAAATAAATAAAATAAAAAATAAAAACTTTTTTGACTTGTGAGGACTACCAAACACACTAATAGCCAGACAACATGTGTTTACGTAAAACACGCCAATAGCCAATTAGTATGTCCCTTGGATAGCTTTTTCTTTTTTTCCTTTTTTATTCTTATATACAAAAAAAAAAAAAAGCAACAAGAAATGATACACTATAAGGCTACTGACGTGGACACACCACCTGGCTACTAACGCGTTTAATAGTCTTCACATGTCGGTTATACTTTTTTTTTAATTTTTTTAAAATTATAATATTTAAGTAATTAAATTAAAAATTATTATAGATTGATAAATTTATTTGTAAAGTGTAATATTCATATCAAATAGCCATATATGCACTTTAATTAAAACTATGTCACCCTCATACTCCACTTCGGAAACATGTTTGAACTACAACATGACAAAATAACTTTACAAATTGTGTCCATTTAGATCACCTAAATCTATACTCAACAAATAACTAGTCAACTAGGAATATAAGGCTCAAACAGTTTAACACATGGATTTGGATCATACTGCATTATATCAGCAGCGCGTTCAAATTCTTCTCTGAGAACTTTGATGCTATATTTGTCTACCACTCGACCCAAATCATGACGTGTTTCAAAAGGATCTTCTATGCATATCAAATGGCGATCATTACCAATCCTTCTTGTCCAGTCTTTCTCTCGCTTGCTAAACACAATAAACAGGATCATAGTTGATCAAATGAAAACATAGTTGATCAAATGAAAACAGGATCATAGTTAATCAAATAAAAACAGGATCATATTTGTACAAATTTTATAAACCACAAAACATTTCAACGATAAAAACTGAATGATCTTGTGATGGTTAGGGGGGCAGATAGAGCCACGACCATACAGCAACCCAAAAGAGTGGTACCACAAAGCAAAGACTTATAATTACCAGTGGAACAAAAGAAATTGAAAGTGATTGCCAATGACGAAATAACACAAGGTCTACCAATATGCTTGACAAAATAAAGTTTTTTATTCTCTCTTTTTCTTTCTTCCAAAACTTTAATAAGAGTGTAGATGGAAGCTAAAGCAGAGACCAAGAACAAAATAGTCTGAATCTCGGTAACCTTCCAATGCAAGTTAAAGATGCCGAGAGATGTTATTTTTTCAACTTAGAGAATTAAATAAAAGGTATAACTTCTAGATTAGTGCATTATTAAGGCACCTCATGTAAGCAAACAAAACAACCAACAGGAATTCATTTCTAGAAGATAATCTTACAAATATGTATAATAAAACTTCACAGAAACTACAAAATATTCTCACCTGATTATGCTTCCTGTACGTACAGATATAACAGCATTTGCATAATCATGACGAAATGCCCAATAATTGAAAAAGCCCCACACAAGTTGAGCTATATTTTCCTTGTTATAGTATCCAAAATTGCGAATTTTTTCAATTTCATCAAAGTAAGCACATTCAATATCATCCACAGTGACAGAATATGTTGTCTCCATCTCCTAAATAGAAGAAAGTATTTAATCAAAAAACACATAACATTAGATTACAAATATTGATTAGTTATAAACAAAATTCATGAAATATGAATGGCATACTTTACAGGAAACAAGTCAAACCAGATTCGTTTGAAAATTGCATGTAGTCCTACAAAAATTCACAGACCATGCCATACCGTGATGAAAAATGAAACCAAACACCAGAGGCAGAACGCCTGAAAATATCAAACTGAAACGTTCTCCACCAACTTCCTAAGCCTAAGAACAACATTGTTCATATATAATTAAAGTGCTTTTTTTATATTCTTATACAATTAAGTACTGAAGCCTAAAGCATAATAAATTGAGGAGAACAAGAAATAGCAGGCAGAAAAGTATAGAAGGAAATGAAAATTATTTGTTGATCAAATACAAGCATAACCCATCAATAATGTGCTAGTATAGGTACCCTTGTCAACTGACCATGTGATTCATAAAGCAATTCTTCTGACTACTTGCATTTACTTTTCTACTTAAACCTTGATCAATTTCAAATGGATCAATTCAAGCCAGTTGAGAAATTATTCCAAGCTATAGTTCAGCAATCTCAAAATCATATTTGAAACTTCACACTTAACAGTGACTACTAGAATAAGAGATCATGCTTGACGATTTAATATCACCTGCAAACATTCTACTGCTTTTTATCCCTTTTTGTGGTAAATTAATATTAGGTATAGTTTAGTGCTTCACATGTATGTTGGAATATCTGCTATAATGATGGCCATAAATACCAATAATAAAACAAGGTTTGGAAACAAGTTTCCTAGGATTTTTAATTACAACAGTTCACTATCTCAAAAACAAACTTCAGAAGTAATTCATGGATTCGGAATCTTGGATATAAGAATAATTGACATAGAAGGAAATATTTCTTTTTTGTCACTAAACAATAAACCAATTACTCAATTATTTAAAAAAAAAATCCATCACTCTTCAAAACAACTAAAATTTATTTTTCTTGAGACTCGGTTTTGTACCACTAGTGCCCTTGACTTTCAAGTGCTCCAAGTTAGAGCATGTCAGTTAACTTCCACATAAAAACAATCAACTTAAAATCATTGACACAGTTTATTTATCAGGTTCACATTTTCAAGATTATCACAATCAGAATTCAGAAATAGCAATATAATGTTCATTGATGGTTCCTTTTATTTTCTTCCATCTATCTACAGTTTAAGCGAATGCTCAGATAAACAGGTTCAATTCACAGGTGGAGTCAAGCAGTTGGAAATGCTAGTACATATACCTATTCTATGTTGTATGCTGACATGCTCCATAAACCATATACAACAGACATGGCTGCATTTGTTCTAGATGAATATATATAAAACCTATAAATCATAACAATTCAGTTGTACTTTTGGGATGTTAGCATCATATAACAACCATTCTTACACATTCCTGCATACCCACTCATGTTACATGTCATGTACTAGATTTCTTGAACTTTCTTCCAAAATTGCACGTATCATTTAAGTTTACATGTCATACATCCATGACCATGCTTTATAGAGAACATTCAATACCAAACGTGCATTGGTATCACAAGCAGTAATGTCTCGTTAACAATGTTGGTTTATTTTTTTCCCCTCTCTAAAAGCATTGGTCCATAAACCATTGGGGTGAGAACAAAAAGACCTTCAGGAAGGATACTTACAACACAGGCTTGGCACATATCCCAACAATGTTAGTAAAGATACACCCAGATATATCTTGCATGGAATGGCAGAAGAACCCAACTAAAAGCACACACCTGTAGGCATGGAAGGATGGCTGGTCTCCGATGTTGTAAGAAATGAATGCACATCAAAACATACCTGAAATTAGAATTGCATAAATTAGCGACCAATCATCAATTTAAGGGTGCAATATTCAGTAATCTCATTTATATTTATCTGTACTTTCAATTAATTTAATCATATCATCAACCATTTTTCTCTTTGTTCATATTAACAGAGAAACTTAACCTGAATTAGATAATGGTCAGGCAGAATCAGTCTGTACAAGAATAGTATCAGAATCTAACTTACGCATAGCTAGATAAGGTCCCTTGGTAAGTTTCATTGACTCCTCTTGACTTGGCCCAATGTTTGATAATAAAAGCCAACTGCCTTAACCTTGCATCTATTTGTGCATAGTCCCGAAGAAGCTTCGTGTTTACCACAGCCAGGACATTGTTAATGCATATGTCACAAGAGATTCCAGTCACAGGATCCTTCAGCTTTACTATAGGAACCCTTGCACGTGTCAATGCCTGTAAAGAAACTTGAATAAGAGCCCAAAAGAAATTTATAATTTCAATTCAAAATTGATGTATATGAATGTGAAAGATAACCCAAAAATAGTCAGCTTCCATTAAGTACATTTTGGTTTACATTTGGAGGATTGACTTTAAAGAAAATTGACTATGGAGGAAATGATCATGAAAGAAATGATTTTACTAGGAATTAGTTGTATGTTCAGATAACTTGAGTGAAAAGTGGTTTGACAATAATCAATTTTGTAGAGATACTGTTAGAAAAAAGTCAATTTTAAGTGCAAATTATGGAAATAGGTATGAATATATATCACAAAAATCTGATCATTTCCTGGGTTTCAGAATCATTGACCTTAGATTTTTTCTCCATACAATGTTCCTTAGTAAATCATTTATCTCCTAAGCTATGTATATTTAGGTTTTCTCTCATTAATCTATGTAATAATAACCATAGCAACCCCGTGCATCCTTGGCACGTTGCCAAAAGGTGCACCAGCCACATTCTTGGCAACATCCTCTTAAAGGTGCCATCCTGTACCAAGCAAGGCAGGCGCACAAGTCCTTGTTAAATAATTATCACTAAAAGAAGTAAGAGTACAAACGTTTGCCAGGACATAGGAACCAAACTAGGAAAGAAAGAACAAGAATCAGAAAATGTACACTCCCATTAAGAAGGATAAAATGCCCAATACAATCTGCATCCCATGACATGACAATATCCAGCTTTCCTCTTATTTTTAATTTCCTTTTCCTGACTTCAAGGAATAGGACTTAAGTGATATAGAACCAACCAGAGGAAACAGAAGAGTAGAGAAGTGAGAAATACAGGAAAGTGAAAGTGGATCGAGAGAAGAGGGAAAGAATAAGGGAGACAGCATAGAAAAAACTGTACTATCATCCAATAGGGCAATAACTGCTGCGGAAGTTACCAGTAACCTGTCAATAGGCAACCCAGAAATTCAGAAATAAAAATTAATCCCTAAAATTAAGACAAAATCAAATACCAATAATATGTCCTACATCAATTCCATCCTATCATTGGATTCCATCAGTAAAACTTCCATTCGACCTTCACCTCCCTTACCACTCAACTAGGCCCAAGTGGCCTGGCCTTCACAACTTTGATTAGCCATGAAGTGGTTGGTAAACAATATCACACGGTTACAGACAACTAGCAAGATGAATTACAGAAGTTAACAAATCTAATATAACTACACAAATATATGCAGACTCGGCTCATGTGAATAAGCATGTCTCATTTTCTCCTACACAAAACATATGAAATACTAAAATTACGTGAATATTGAATAATAAAAATCAAAGAAAAAAAAAAATTCACCTGCACATTCTGTAGGTTATCAGATTGTAATACATTAGCCAACTTCAACAGAATCTCAGATTTGTCCATCTCTGTTTCCTCAATTGCAAGACAAACATCAATGTCACTTTTAGAAACATCAAATGAATTAGCGCATGATCCATAGAGATAAAGCCGAGCTTCAGGCCATTCCTTGCTGACTAGCTTCTCCAGTAAGGTCAGTAATTGCTTCTGCTTTGCCTTTTCTTCTTCAGGAGGTATTAGGGACTCATAAATTGAAAGGAAAGAAGCATTAAGACTATCTATGTCACTTCGACATATTGTCTGTCTTTTATACATTCTCGCCCTCTGACTTAGTAGTTGTTGTCCCCTTGAATCTGATCTAACATCCTGATAACAAAATGGGTAAGTGAGTCTCATATTTTAATACTCTATTTCTTTCACAATCATTGACAGTAATAAATCCCATTTGAAACTTATCACCAAAAAGATAATCCCATATGAAACTTTGTTCCTTCCAACACAAACTCCAATTAAACTTGGATGATTAATAGCTCTCCAGAAAATAATCTGGGTGTTTTCACAAACAGTTCTATCAAGATTTGAGTTTTGACATGAAAAGTTTCATTTAGTTTAAATCAAAACCAAATAATGGATACTCAATGTTCTTTCTTGAAACTCGATTCAACATTTAGTTCTTGAGAATGGATTAAAATCACAAGTCACCCACAAACTACCATAACATGAAGTAAAATCAACAAATAGTAAGTATTGACCTTCTCGCGAGAACTACGATGTTGCTTTGAACTGGTCTTGTCTTCAGGCCCATCCTCTAGCAACAAAGAATCCACAAATTGTTCACCAAGTTCATCAAGTTCACTATCATCTCGGCCATGATTAGGAATATCCTCCTCCTTTGGTTTATCCACTCCCTGATATTTAACTCCAACACCACCTTCAACAATGCCACCCCGGAAATTCATCAAAGACTCTTCAATCTCAGAAGCTGAGACTGAATGAAGGTTACTCCCAGCAGGTGGCCCTGGTCGATCAAGCTGTTCACGAAGCCCCACTTCACGTGACTTATTACCTCTGCTGTTACTCCTTTCAGCTGGTAAAGTTCTCACTCTTCCCTTCTCAGGGGTCAAACTTTCATTTATGTCCCTCATTTCACCAGAATTAGCCACCTCCCTATCCTCATTAAGGTCTGAACCCCTTCTTCTAGTCCCAGAGCCCCAATAACCCTTGGGCTTGTTCGGAAACCCCGGTGGCGGTGGTCGTCTTGTTTCCGGCGTCGGCATAGACCTATAATTCCCACTATGATGGCTATTTCCCCGGCCAACCCCTCTCCTTTCTTGTTCACGAACATCGTGATTCACATGCCGAACCACATTCACATTCATATTCGAATTCAAACTCGAAGTAGAAGTAGCTTTTGGGTCCAATTGCAAATTTTTATCTAACCCATTATAGCTTCTGTTCCACCCTCCTTCCCGCTCCTGGGAAACATTGAACTTCAAATTGAGCAAAGAATCCCCATTGGATGATACTTCAGGGCTAAAAACATCGCTTGGTAGAGACCCAAACTTTAGCTTCTGTTCCTGCTGCTTCTGCTGCTGGACAAATGCATCAATTCTATGCGCTCCAGTATCAATCGGGAACCCTACTCTTCCCAGATCATCGCCGAAGGTGATTCCAATGTTTCCCACTGGAACTGGACTCACAGGGAACTGGTTTCCGGGGACCCGAGGAGGAGGGAAAGGGTTTTGGTGTAACCCATAGAAATTTGGCGGGTAAGGAGAAGGAAGGGTTTGGAGCCAAGGAGGAAGAAGAGGCTGGGGATCGTGACCGTTGCTCGACCACGGTGGCACGAAGGGGATCGTGGGGCCTATTGCCGCCACGGCGGGATCAAGGGTCGGAGATTGTTGAGGTTGCGGTGGTGGCAGAGTTGGTTGTAATTGAGGATGGGGATTGTGCTGGGGCTTCTTGAGAAGGGAGAGAAGGAATTCGCCGCCGTTTGACGCCGGCGGCAGCGGCGCGTCACCTCCACCGCCGGTCATGTATATGGGTTTGGGTGGGGTTCTACTGACTCTTCAGTGACGGCAGCGAGAGAGTAGAAGAGTGTGTTAAGAGAACTATGAGCTCCTGCTTTGGATTATGAAATCATCAGCTCAATTTTCGTTTTGTTTACCCTATTAATGCTATGGAAAATTAATTAACGCTTAAAACTTAAAATCGATTTGCGCTTTTTTTCTAATTATTTAATATTTATTCTGCTATTTGGGAAAATTTTATTTTGATTAACTTGATAATGTCCATATTATGATCCATTTGTTTTATTCGGTTTCATTTTCTTAGAAGAGGCTGATTCGAATCTTGGCACTTATATTTGGACAAATTATATTTTTTAGATTAAAAATTGTAATTGCTGAATGAGATTAGGCCTATACTTAATTGAATAAAGTGAGAATATTAACTAAAAAAAATTATAGTATTAAGGACTAACATGACATAAGTAAGAATGATATATCAACAATTTTTATTCTGAATTTTTTTTTTTTAATATAACATTTCTATTTTGAGGTCCATAACTTCATCAGTTCATCGGATCATCTTATATTGATCACCTTATACTTTTTCTTTTCCACATAAACCTATTATCATATATTTACGATGAGCACTATGTTAACACTATTTTTAATTGCGTGGATTTAGACGAGACCTACCAATAATTTTTGTGTCTTATAAAGAATTCAAAAAATTGAATCATTTAGTATGTGTCAAAATATACAATTCTTTATAAAATATAAGAACAACACAATATATGAAAACGTGTCAAAAATAACTTTTTTAAATTTATTTTTTAGTATATTTTCTTATATTATGACATTCTTATATTTTATAAAGAATTATATATTTTGTCACATACTAAGTAACTCAATTTTTTAAAATTTTTACAATAATATTAAAATTACATTATAAGTCTTATTGAGTCTCACAAAAAAAATATATAATGCTATATTTCCTTAAAAAAAGTGTAACTTANATTCTTGTATTTTATAAAAAATTATATATTTTGCCACATACTGAGTAACTCAATTTTTTAAAATTTTTACAATGACATTAAAATTACATTATAAGTCTTATTGAGTCTCACAAAAAAAATATATAATGCTATATTTCCTTAAAAAAAGTGTAACTTAGCCCTACCCTTACTTATTTTGTTATAAATGCTTAAAGATAGAAAGTGTTTACAAAAGCAGCATACCTTCCTTAATCCTTACGAAATCCAATGCATAAATCATAAAGTGGTCAAGAAAAAGAGGGCAAATCGATCCGAAGACTTGGAAGGAATGTGAGAGTCTACGTCTTTATTTTATTTTATTTTCTTGGTTAGATACAATTATTTGTTTAGTACCTTTATATTGACCAACAATGACTTGGGAACATGACGACACAACTTTGGAAAGTATGCCAAGTAATTGGCCATGCTTTTATCCAGAAGAAAAGGATAACTCAAACTCAACAAAAAATTTCTGTGCTAATCTCTTTCCTCCATTTTTACCCTTTTGCCTTTTGGCCATTATCAGCCAAGATATTAAGTGTCTCTTAATACTAACAAGTTTTAATAATACGTAAGAGGTTAAGAATTTAAATTTTTCTGTTGTATTGTAAAAAACAATTATGAAGTTCAACTTCTTTTTTTTTTTTGGTAGTTGAAACACGTTGAAGTTAATACATATTCAGAGAAGGCTACAATCCATAACCAAAGACCTTTAGATATGATGACTTACAAATCTTGATATCTTGTGCTTATCAAATTTAAGGATCACAAACTCTGCAGCACCGATACATAATTTTATTGATGTGTATTGTAAATGCTATCTGGATGCAAGCTTGGGTTGAGTTTTGATTGCATACGCAAATTCTAACCAATATGGGTTGCTTTTAAATGCGGGCTTTTGCGCAAGCTCTTAAAAGCAGCCCTCTACAAAAATAAATCAATAAATAAATAATTGATTATTAAACTAATTTTTTAAACAATGTCTAGTAATAAATTTTGGCTACATCTAGCTNTAGATTCTCTCAAACTTTACTTTTGTATATTATTTTTACAGTAACCTATGAAACAATGTCTAGTAATAAATTTTGGCTACATCTAGCTATATGAGAGAAGTTCGATTGACCATTGTCAACATAAACACATAATCACAAAAGCAAGAAGAAACAAAAGATAAGTCTCAAATTATCACTGAACTGTAGTAGCTGTTAGCGAAAAGTAAAAAGTATCCAACCATCACAGTTATTAGAATTAGTATATTTTACATGCCCATCGGATAATTATACTAATTTACATTTGTTTTTATTAAATAAACCATTTTTTTATAGTAGGCCAATACTACAGCTCCTGCATCGGAAAAGGAAAACCCTTGAGAATATTTCAACACAATCCTAATGCAAATCACTTGGTGCAAAATCTTACAAATGTTCAACTCAGCTACTATTACCCTTTTTTTCCCAAAAACAATCTCCATTATTTAAAATAAAGTAAAATAAAAAAAACACGTACGTACTCATTTCTGCATGGCATTTTTTTGGTTTTAACAACAAAAAAATGCTCAAACCAATTTTCGTGTAACGAGACTGAGGAAGCCTAATTTCCATTACCTCTTCCATCACAAAGAGAGATCATAATTCATGATGTCCAAATTTGATCCGTACACCCACCTAAGCATCACTCTCAACTCCGACGGAACCCTCTCTCGTAACCTCAAATATCCGACCACTGATGCAAATCCCGAGCCATCTGCCGCCATTTCCATTGTCTCCAAGGATATCACTATCAATGACGAAACCAAAATATGGGTGCGTGTTTTCCGGCCAGCGAAATTGCCATCGAACGACAACACCGTGGCCCGGCTTCCGATCATACTCTACTTCCACCACGGTGGTTGGATCCTCCTCACTGCAGCTGATTCCGCCATACACACAAATTGTTCACAACTCGCTAGTGACATCCCAGCCATCGTCGTCTCTGTAAACTACCGCCTGGCGCCGGAGAGCCGCCTCCCGGCGCAATACCATGACGCCAGAGATGCTATCTTTTGGGTCAAGCAACAAATTTTTGATCCCAAAGGAGAGCAATGGCTTAGAGACTATGGAGACCCTTCAAGGTGTTACCTTTATGGGTGTGGATGTGGTGGGAACATTGTTTTCTTTTTGGGTATGAAAGTTGAAGACTTCGAATTGGAGCCATTGAGAATTGCTGGGGTTGTAATGAACCAACCCATGTTTGGAGGTGTCCAAAGGACTAAATCGGAGCTGCAATTCGCTACGGACCAGCTGTTGCCGTTGCCTGTGATGGACCTCATGTGGGACCTAGTTTTGCCGAAGCAAACGGATCGTGACCATAGATATTGTAATCCGCTGGTGAAAGGTCCACACTTGGATATGATCACTAGGTTGAAGAGGTGCCTTGTGATTGGGTTTGGTGGGGACATCATGATCGATCGCCAACAGGAACTTGCCACCATGTTGGTTAAGTGTGGGGTCCAGGTGGATGCCCGGTTTGATATGATGGGGTTCCATAATATTGATATGGTGGACGCTCAGCGGGCTACTGCGGTTCTCAATATTGTTAAGGAGTTTATCCTTGAGTTTAGATTTTAGTGGATGGTAATTGGTAACTCTTTTTTCTTTCATTTTTTTTCTAAAATTCTTTTTATGATCAACTCATTATTTAGAATATAGTATGATTAATGGGGATTTAGAGAGTTTAAAGATTGTTTATGCTTCAAATTAATCTGAATAGTGTGACATAAGTGATATATAAATCATGAAACTCATCACTTTTTTTTAGGGTATTTTATAGAATTCATCCCTATTTGATGGCATTAGAATTGAATTGGGTCATTAGACATTATTACAATGTTTTATGGACAAATTTAGTTTGTTTCAAGCTTGATTCCAAAACTAAACTAAACAAATTAAAAAAGGCTTATGAAACTAAACAATTTATAGTTGAATGGTACTGAAGTCATTTTTAAAATTTATGAGTTTTGTAATCGAATCTAAAGTCATAACTAAAAATACAAAAAAAAAAAAAAAAGACTTATTGGAATTGAAGAAACCAACACATAGAACCATGGGTTGATTTAGGACTAGTTTGGTATTGGTTATATGTTTTTCAAAATTGTTTTTTGAAATTTAATGACGAAGGCACAACTAATAAATAATGACATTTTAGTGTAATTTTCTGAAAAAAATTACGTATTTTATCTTTTTGTGTGAAATAATACTAATATATCTATAAATTGTAATGGAATCCCACTATATATTATGCNGACGAAGGCACAACTAATAAATAAAGACATTTTAGTGTAATTTTCTGAAAACAATTACGTATTTTATCTTTTTGTGTGAAATAATACTAATATATCTATAAATTGTAATGGAATCCCACTATATATTATGCTTATATTGTAAATGATGAGAAGATGGAAGTTTATGATGTGAGATTTGGAGGAAGTGATGAGAAGGTGGAGATTTATGATGAAGCAATGCAATTATAGAAACACTTCAACTTGGTTCATTCTCTCCATTTGATTTTTAATCGAAACTCAAGCAACCATTAAAAATCAAATCAAGCCAATCCAATAACTTTAATGTTGTTTGTGATACGGGAGAGCTGAATCAATGGTTGGCTACAACAATAATAATAAAAATAAATAAAAAAAACTGCACACGCTCAAGTCAGAGAAAGCTTAATGGTGTACTTTGGCGGGTTTCAAGGAGAGGATTGGGCTTAATGGGCCCCCGGTTATCCTAAGCTGACTTCCGTAGGCCCATTTTAGTGTGGAAGACGTACAACACATTCAAACTACATATAAAGAAATCAAATTATACATACTATTATTTTGAGTTGATTCTATTCTATTAATGTTAATAAATGGATAATGTAAGGCTTGTAGACTTACATATTTAAATAAAAATCTTTATAGAACATCATGCACAATGATTATTTTGTGAAATATTACATATACATGTTAATTATTAAAAAAATTGTTTCACGAGTTTTTTTTTTGTCATTAAATGGATAGAATTAATTTTTTTTAATTAGAGATAATTCATGAGGTAGTTATTTTTCATAACTATATATATTGCATCGCCAAAAATAAAACAATATATATATTTCATGTGGACTCAAACTCTATGTTCTTAAACTGTTAAATTTATAAAATCACTTATATTTTTATTTGTGAATAAATGTACCTAAATAAACTTTTGGGAAAAGAAAAGTTAGATATGGTTTTATCTATTTGTGTAGATAAATATTTAAGTATTGAGAAACTTTATTTAAAAAAAAAAAAATCAGAAAACCACATCCTCAAATAGAGGATTTAGTAGTAGTGACACTAGTTTCAGATGGACAACAATTGCTGCTGATAAATTTCTTGGCCTTGTCACACAAAGCCTCAGCCTTGGCCGGGTCAAAGATCTCCACAGCATGGAAACCATCCCCAAAATGGGCTTCCACGTGCACTCCACGTGCCTCCAACACCTTCACGAGCTCCTTCTGCTTATCCGACAGTGGGTCCCCGTCATATCCGTTAACGAAACACCTCGGCAGCCGTCCGATCTTCTCGCTGTGGGACCCTTTCACCGACGGATTACAGTACTCATGGTCACGATCAGCGCCAACTGGCAAACATAGGGACCACATCAAATCATTAGCCGGCATCGGCAAAATGTGATCGTTGATCAACCTCACTTCAGATCCCGTTCTCTGGACCCCACCAAAGTAAGGAATATTCATTAGCAGCCCTCGGATCTTAACGGGGGAAAGATCAAGATCCAGTGTACGTAGACCAGCGAAGTATACTATATTACCCCCTGCACTGCTTCCCATTAAGAAGCAGTTGGAAAAATCCGCGTGATCCCTCATCCACGGGTCGGATCCGTTTGGGTCCAACGCTTGGTTTCGAATCCAATTGATGGCGTCCGTGGCGTCGTCGTACGCCGCCGGGAGACGGTGTTCGGGGGAGAGGCGGTAGTCGACTGAGACGATGAGAGCGGGTAAACGGTTGGCCAAGCCTTCGCAGGATATGTGAAAAATCAGCGACGAGGTCTGGTAGAGGATGAAGCCACCGCCGTGGAAGTAGATGACGACGGGAAGCTTCGCCGGAGAGGGAGGGAGCGGGTGGGGGAGGAAGAGGCGGAGGGAGGTTTTGGTGGTGGCGTTGAGAGGGAGGTCCTTGGAGAGAGCGGGATGGGAATCGGTGGGGGTGGGCGTTGGGGGCACGAAGGGGACTTGGTAGTCTCGGGTGAGGGAACCGTCTGGGTTGAGTGTAATTTTGAGGAATTTGTAGGGGTCAATGTTGGACGTTGGAGTGGAAGATTGATCTGCCATGGTTGAGAATTAGAGAGCGAGTGGAGGGAGAAGAAGAGTGTGAGAAAGGAGCTTGCAAGTTGGAAATGGAAACGAAAGGCTATAAGTGCTGATGAGTAGCGACCTAACTTCAGGGGTTGCCATGCATTGATTTTCATTGTGGCCCACTAATTTTAACGGTGTTTGTTTATGGATAATTATATACTACAAAAACTCATACTATATCTATAAATAATTTCTAAAATGATTTAGATGCACCTAAGTTTTACAGGTATAGATTATTTCAGTTATTAGTTTTACTTATAAATTATGGTATTCAATAACTAGATTATTTCCTTTATTAGTATTCATAGTATTATGTTGGTAATAACATTATTAAAAAAAGTTAGAGATAATTATTGTTAAGTTATTCAAATCAGAAACAATTTTATGTCAGTCAAGGTTCTTGTTAAATTTTCAAAGTTATAATTACTAATGACCACTAACATACATAGGATAATCATTAATCAATATGCAATGATTATTGAAAAATATAGAATGATCACTAAGTCAGTATGCTATGACGATTGATCAGCAAAAGGCAAATTTTAAAATTAAACAATAGTTGTGATTCAACTTTTTGTTATTTGTTTTTTTGAGTGACCAAATAATAATTATCGCAAAAAAAAATTTATGTTGATAATTTTAACAATATATAAATGTAGCAAATGAAAAAGATTATAAATGATATTACTTGTCATTTGTGGCCTTTTAATATCAATAATGCAATTTTAGAAATAAAAATGTTGTATTTTCTTTTTGGTTTTAAAGTAATTTAGTCTCTTTCGATGTGATCTTAAGAGTATACTTTCACATCAGTTATGTGCGTTTAAAAGAAAAAATTTCTTAAATGCTGCCGTCAAAATTCAAACATTGACTAACTTGAATGAACTTGTTTTGTCTAACAGTTCTTTTTTTTTTTTTTTTTTTTTNTTTTTTTTTTTTGCAAAAGCTCCACTTGTCAAGGCGCAAAAGATCTATAAATTTCTTAAAGATCTTAAGAGTATACTTCCACATCAGTTAGGTGCGTTTAAAAGAAAAAATTTCTTAAATGCTTCCGTCAAGATTCAAACATTGACTAACTTGAATGAACTTGTTTTGTCTAACAGTTCTTTTTTTTTTTTTTTTTTGCAAAAGCTCCACTTGTCAAGGCGCAAAAGATCTATAAATTTCTTAAAGATCTTAAGAGTATACTTCCACATCAGTTAGGTGCGTTTAAAAGAAAAAATTTCTTAAATGCTTCCGTCAAGATTCAAACATTGACTAACTTGAATGAACTTGTTTTGTCTAACAGTTCTTTTTTTTTTTTTTTTTTGCAAAAGCTCCACTTGTCAAGGCGCAAAAGATCTGTAAATTTCTTAAAGATCTTAAGAGTATACTTCCACATCAGTTAGGTGCGTTTAAAAGAAAAAATTTCTTAAATGCTTCCGTCAAGATTCAAACATTGACTAACTTGAATGAACTTGTTTTGTCTAACATTTTTTTTTTTTTTTTTTTTTTGCAAAAGCTCCACTTGTCAAGGCGCAAAAGATCTGTAAATTTCTTAAAGATCTTAAGAGTATACTTCCACATCAGTTAGGTGTGTTTAAAAGAAAAAATTTCTTAAATGCTGCCGTCAAGATTCAAACATTGACTAACTTGAATGAACTTGTTTCGTCTAACAGTTCTTTTTTTTTTTTTNTTTTTTTTTTTTTGCAAAAGCTCCACTTGTCAAGGCGCAAAAGATCTGTAAATCATAAGAGTGAAAGTGTTAGATAGTGCTGGTGAATTGCCTTTCAAGATGGTCTTCGCAGAAATCCTGCCTCAGAGAAGGTAGGATTTAAATGCAGAGTATTTTGGCATTTTTTTGGTGCTTCTATATACTTTCTTTTGTTTCGGGCTATTAATTCTATAATTTTAAGCAACGCATTTTTTTTTTAAGCCATGAAACTTTGTTGACTTCAAGTGTTGTTATCGTTAAGCTCTAATGAGGCTGAAGAAACAGATGAAGAACGAGTGGCTATTATGAACTCTGAAGAGTAATGGTATGTCAAAAAAGTGAGCTCGATTCACACAAAAGAAACATAAATGGCATGGTCTTTGTTTCCTTATTAACTTGTTCATATGTTGAGATGGTGAGAGAGACCACCCAAGAATCTTCGTGAATTTCTCTTCCCTGGTCCACTAGAAATTGCCACGCCACCCAAAAACAATTACTTTTATAGTTGGTTGTTACAACGTTACGACCTAATTTGCATGCACATAAATACCGATCAAGAGCTTTTGATTTTTCTGCCTTAAAAGGTAGAAAATTGAATTCCTATGGCTAATGCTATAATAAGTGGAAACTTTGCTAAGTGCTTGTGCTTCTAAATTACTATGTTTAAAGTTGAAAAAGAATCATTTAGATTCTATGTGAAATCAACAAATGACTCTGGATCTCATTAAAAATCAATTTGCCTCAGCTTTTGGTTTCGAACTGGGTTCCAAGTTCGAACACGAGTTTGAGACTTCCAACAAAACATTAATATTAATTTGATAAACATAATGACATAATGAATCATGGTTTGCCATAACCCATAAGCATCGAATCTCAAATCCCATGGCACATTTAAGAACATGCAACCGTATACATCACTGCATGGACCACTTCCATATTAATAATGTAATAAGGCACCAAATCTAATTTATATCACAGATTTAGGGATTTGGATCCAGTCATGTCACTTGAGTCATGTTGATCAGATCTGAGCCGTCAATTCCATTAAAGCTCATTTCAACCATTAAATATTAATGTGTTTTAATGGTTGAAATGACCTTAAATGGAATAGACGGCTTAGATCTAAGCAACATGACTCAAGTTAACATGACTGGATCTCTTCCCCAGATTTAGGCCACTAGAAGCTAAGCATCATTTATACGAGTATCTCATCTCGTGTGATGCCACCAACCAATATAGAAGCTACTAGTGCAAGAGAGAAAGAAAAGACAATTTTCAAAAATGTGGATCACACGAGTCATGCATTCACTTCAGGCCAAGTCCTTTTCTCATATTTATAACACATTTTTGGACTCAATTATGCAGCCACCATTGTCTTCTCCTCTACTTAATTCCCTTCTATTTTTTTTATTTTATTTTTGACTTCTCTGTACATGCAAGAAGGACCACATTATTAACCTTTTTGGTTCCTCATAAATCTCATGCTTGCACTAGGAAAACTGGACTAAGAATACTGCACCAGTGTATGAATTTCTGCAGTGGTGAAGAGCCCTGTACATCTCAGTTCTTTAAGAGGGTTATGGTGGAACTTCTCAAGTTACCATCCATGGTACAGTCTACCATTAATGTCCACATTCTCTAAACTACCCAACATATGCACCCATGATGGTACAAACTACAAAGTTAAGGCATGCTTGGTAAGAGCAAAAAATGAGAGGAGTGAAGGGGAAAAGGTGAAACTTTGCAATATATCTAGACATCATATAATGCCTTGATGCATTGTCAAATTTTCATTCATTCTCCCCATTCTTCTCATTTTCACTCCTAAACAAGCTCACAGTATCTACTATTACACACTTGTGAATCATCAAGTAAAAAGAAATATAAATCAAGACTTACTGTATTGAATATTAGCAGTCAAAAGTTAAAAAAGGTGGCATAGCAAGAAGCAAATTCATTTCATTCTTATGACAGAATGATAATTTTATTTTCAAGGCTCATAAACTCCATTTGACTCAAGACAGATCAGTGCACACTAAATTGCAGTAAAAGAATCATTATCTTTGTGAAGAATCACCTTTCAATTTGGAACTGAGGAAATAATTCCGTACGGAGTTAATAGAAATAATAATTTAAACCCAAAAAATAAACGGTCCCCTTCACAGCCAGCATCCCTGCATTGTTTTAACATTTGTACAGAGGAAATAATATATGAATTTCTTGTGTCCCACAATCTTTCAGGATCCTTCAGTACGATTGAGGAATACTAAAACATAAAGCAAGGCAAATTTGTTCATAGCTAATAATAAAGCTTAAACTCAAATTGCTGATTCACCGAATTATCTGTTGTAATTTTTCAGAGTTGACCAGAATTTAGATGTCCAGAATGCACATATCAGTTGGGTTTCCGTATGAAAATTTTCTTACCCAAGTTATTCCTGACTTTAATATAGTAACAACTCATTGGAAGTCTCTTTCCGTACAGGTATTTGGGGCCTCGAATCAGAAAATGATCCAAGACGGGGGAAAAAGAAGAGAAAAGGGTAAGATGACAGACATTACAATTTCATGACACAAGGATTCAATCTCTCACAACCTTTCTGTAGAAAGCTGCTCTCTTTATTTGTTCCAAGTGGATGAAGTTTATGAACTAAAGGCATGTCATAGGACCGGATAACTGTGATGAACAAATGATGTTCTACTTCTCTCATTTCAGGACAGTGCATCCTCCACTTCGCTCACAGCAACATCATGATTACTTATAAAAGACAGTAATGGGGCCAAGACTTGTTCCCTTCTACTGAAATTGATACTTACTTTGGCAAATATGAATAGAACTTTTAAAAGGTAGAGCACAATAAAAAGACGAATAAATCTTTCCTGGGTCCTATTTAGGCACTACGGTCATTAAAATCTTACGCTTCTCGTTACAATCACAGGGCACTAGGCAAATATATTCATTAAGGGGGCCAAATGGCTTTGAAAGTAAAAGGAAATGTCCCTTCGCCTTTACCATACCCGGAATTTCCTGAAATTCAACATCTTGTGGGAGCAAAAGCTAGTAAGTTATGCTAAAATCATGCGCACAAAAAGTTCTTTCAGATTTAGAAGTAAGCGCTAAGTCAGAGTAAATATCCATATGAAGGGGGGGAAAAGGCAAAGAAAGGAAAGAAATTGATTTATGTAGAGTTTGTAACTTTTTTTGCCTCGCTTACTTTTCCTGCACTAGTCTCTACAAATGGGGAAAATTAGAAATGACCTACTAACAATACACTTTCAGAAAGTTAATGATAATGACAAGAACCACTCAGCAAACTCACCGAGCCTTCTTCCGGGACTTGAACAGAAAATTGGACGGCGGCGACGGCGAGAACTCGAAAGGTAAGTGGGGTGGCTCAGCCTCACCAGAGAGCATTTCTACAATGTCTTTCATGGTAGGCCGCTTCCCGGGTGATCTCTGAAGACATAACAAGGCAATTGTGATGCAGAGCAATGCCTGCTCCTTGTCTAACGAATGAATGGAAGGATCAACAAGATCCAATAGCTTGCCATTGTGAGCAAGTTGCCTAGCCCATGAAATCAGATTAGCCCTTTCAAATTCTGACATTGGTGAGGCTGTTACTTGAAGAGGTCGTCTTCCAGCTACCAAAACCAAAAGCAATACACCAAAACTATAGACATCACACTTCTCTGAGAGCTGCCCACCACCACCATACTCAGGAGCAATATAACAAACAGTTCCTCTCATACTTGGTGTGCTACTGATTCCACCACTCTTGGGAATATCCCCACTAACCCAATCTTGACTATTTCTTCTTCCATTTCTGAGTTCACCACTCAAACTATCCAACCACCAATCAATGCTACCTCTGCTACTCTTGCTCTTGCTCTTCCTCTTCCTCTTCTGCTCTGGAACCACATCCTCATCTTTCTGCCACCATGATTCGCCGCCGCAATTCGAATCAAGGCTTCGTTTTTTCTTCTTCTTTGAGAGCTCCTCACAGAACTCCTCCTTCCACCATTCCCTTGGCTTTCGATTCTTCTCCTTCTTCTTCACTTTTTCTTCATCCAGGGATGCCCACCAATCCAATCTCTTCTTCTGCTTCTTCGACTCCATTTTTGGAGTTGCCTCATTAGGCTCTGTAGAGCTTGGAGACGCGATCCATTCACTCTTGGGTCTCTCCTTCTTTATCTCACTTCCAATCCACTCCATCACATAGTCCTTCACCCTCCCTGATTCGGAGCCTCCACCATTGTCTTGCTTCCACCACCAATCCCTGCTGGAACCACCCTTTTTCCGATTATTCGCAGTCAAATCTTTCCCACTATCAATGCTAAACTTATCAAAGCAGGCCTCTGAAACACTCGATTTATCAACCCCCACCTCCGGCGACAGAACCACCGTCTCCGGCGAAGCCTCTGGATCCAAAATCCTAACCACGCAACTCTCCGGCGACCGATCAATCATTGCACTACCTTCTTCAAACCCAGTAGTCACACTCTCCACCTCTTCCAAAATTGACCCATTTTCGTCCCCTAACTCCACAACCCCTTCCTTCTTGTTCGCACTCTCACCCTCTCCACCATTCTCTTCCACCATTTTCAGATCCTCTGTTTTCAACCTCGCGAGCCCAAAATCCCCAATCTTGGCTGAGAAATCGGAATCCAGCAACACATTACTGGGCTTGATATCCCCATGAATCACCGGCGGATTGCAATAATGGTGAAGATATTCAATACCCTTTGCGATGTGAATAGCGATATTGAACCTCTTCTTCCACTCCATGAGCTCCACACACTTTCTATCCAACAACGCGTCCTGCAAACTGCGATTCGGCATGAGCTCATAGACCAAAATGAGTTTTCTTCCTCGACGATCAGAGGAGAATCCCAGAAGGGAGAGTATATAAGGGGAGTTGAGCTGCGAAGAGAGTGAGAGCTCGTTGTGGAACTCACGCTCTCCTTGCAGTGAACCAGGGGAGTCCATGAGTTTCAGAGCCACGGATTGACCTGAAGGGAGGGTAGCCTTGTGAACGGAGCCGAACCCACCATGGCCGAGCTTGGTGGCAGGGGAAAATGAGTTGGTGGCGCGTCGGAGGAGTGTGTAGGAGAAGCGGCGGTGCTGGTGCTGGTTGTAGTGGTCGAATGGTGCGGTGCGGTTGTAGGAGAGCTTGCGGTAGAGGAAGATTGTGAGGAATATGATGAAGATTAGGAACAGAAAAGCAAGACCCAGAACTCCGCCGAGGATTAATTGTTGGCGGTGGTGATGGTGGTGGCTCGGCGAGGTAGAAGATGACACGGCCGGCGGAAGTGGTGGCAGAGGCTGACGGGACGGCATAGTTGTAAATAAGTGGGAAAATGTTAACCTTTCATCGTCAGAGAGAGAAAGAGAAAGAGCGAAGGTATTGTGAGGAGAGGGACACTACTAACTAAGCAGTGAGTTCAGAGACGAACGAACACTCTGTAATATCCTACTTCTTCTTCTGACGAATAGATTTAAAAAAAAAAAAAATAGAAAACGAATGTTTATCTACTTTCTATATTCGATGTTGTTTTTAAAGATAATTATGATTTTTTTTTAATCTTCTACCGTCAAAATTAACTCAATTATCATTTACCTGTATACATAATAAAAGTTAATAATTGTGTTAATGATCAGATTTATCTTTGAAAGTGAAGTAATAAAATATAAGGAGAGGCTATTTTCACCCTTGATTTTGTAAATGTTACATTCTACTTAATGTTTAAATATAATATAAATTAATTTACTCTTATTTAATATAAAAAAATTTAATCAATTATAAAAACTTTCATTTAATTAAAAAAAAATTATATTAATTGAGAATAATTTAATCTATATCACATTTAAACATTAAATAAAATATAGAAATAACAACTTTCTAAAATATATTCTTAATTTTATAAGATAAAACTTAGATGTATCATATTATTCTTCTAGACAAAATTTTATTTTAGATTAACATATTTTTGTCTTTTTACCTATAAATAAATAAAAATTATATTTACAATTAAAGAAATTCAAATCAAAGAAAATAGAAGAGAAAACTAACATTATGACTAAGAGCTTTGCTGAACTATAACTCTTCTTTAACGTATTTTTGCTATCCATCAATCTTCATGTTTTAAGCGATCATAATTTTATTGTATTATTTTTGTACATGAATTATGACACTATGATAATGATTTGATATGTCACATAATCAAATACAATGATAAAACTAATATTTTTCCAAAGAAATTTTTTTATATGATTTACCTAAGAAAATTATGACAAATGAAAATGTAAAACAAATTTACAAATAAATCTTGTGTATCATCCGTTAAAAATGTGAGATTTACTAATTAATGTTATTTATTGATTAATATAGAATTATTAGTATTCACCTTATCAATTATGTCACTAAATTATTTAGGAAGTGATTGTGATAAAATCAAGGGATAATTCATAAGAAATGTTTTATCAATAAATTTTCACTTACTGAAACCCAAGCCGTATCAACTCATTAAAATTACTTAAATATAAATAAGAATAGATAATTATGTCTTTTTTTTTTTTAAATTTTTGATATTTTTAACTCTNATAAGAATAGATAATTATGTCTTTTTTTTTAATTTTTGATATTTTTAACTCTGACTTTATATTTAAATATAAAACATACAAATCCCGTATCATATATTTTGTAAACTTATAAAAATTACTTTTTCTAAAAATAAATTTCTCATTTAAAATTTTCTATGTACGTGAATAACTCTCATTAATATTAAAATATATAAATACCGTAAATTGCAAGTATTGATAATTTATTTTGACAAAGCATAATAAGTCAACCAAACAAATATCATTGAATAGAGTAAGTATTCGTTGAGAGATTAGAGGCATTTAGCCGTGGCCCGTGGGAGTATGAAACACGCGCAACGCAAGGTGGGTACAGGTGCGCGTGCCATGTTTAACCTTGTCACGTGGATCAAGTTTTTGAACGTTTCCTTCGCTAGTACTTGCCAATGACATGTCCCACGTTAGTGGGGCCCACAAAGTCAAAGACTGAGCATGATAATTAATTAATTATAGCGCTGCGTTTGGCTTAGCAACTTGTTTAGGTTTAATTGGTTTGTAGCAGTGGCGTTTCAATCAAAAATTGCATTCAGAATCTGAGGTCAGATAGATAGGGGTTGACCACCAAGGATCTGTTTGGATGCTGTTAAAATAGCAACCCTTTTGCAGAACCTTTTGCCTCTGGACGAATTTTCAGTACCTTTTTTGTTTTTCTTCCTTCTCTCCATATCCCACTAACTATTTTTTTTAAGAAAAAAAAAAAGAGGAAAAATTAGACTAAAGGTTGAATGATGAAGGGTCAACAGGAATATACAAGAGACTATTAACATGGAATTAGGTTGACGATTGAAATACTAGTTAGACAAAAAATATGATGCTAACTCTATGATTGTTACATTCAAGTGAAAAGTTTGTATATTCTATGTGAAAGTTGTGGCCGCTAATCATGCTACTTCCATATTTGTAATGCAAGTCATCCAACCAAACTTGCGATTCAAGTTACTTATGTTGCTTTTTTTTTTTTAATTTTTTTCTTAATCAAACGAGTAAATTACGGTAGTATTCAATAGACTCGTCAAGGAATATTAGGTTCAAAATCAATAAAAGGATACTTGACATTATTAGAAGAGTAAACTTTGCGTGACTTGACATTAACTAAGTAATGGTCTTAAGATTTAGCACCACCAAGAGGTTTGACAAGAGTTCAAATTCAAAGATTTTTACAATAAAAAAATACTTGGTATCATTGGAAGAGTAAACTTCATGTGGTCCAGTGTTATTTAAGTGATGGTTCTAAGATTTAATTATCTCTACAAAGATTTGAACTCCGAGTCTTTTGCTAAAATAAACCATATTTTATCACTTTGACTACTACAAATTAATGGTTACTTATGTTATTTTTTTTTATGTTATTATTGAGTGAAACCTCGTACTATTCAAAGGGTAAATAAATGCATGAAGACTATACTGTAGAAAATTAATTGAAAAAGAACATTTCAATCAGGAAAAGATTACAAGAAAACCTACTTAGATAATAGATATTGTGATGAACATGATCAGTTTTAACCACCCCCAAATTTTCCTGTTTTCAACTGAATTTGGTCACAATTGCCATTGAATCCATTGAGCTAGTTGGAACCCCAATTCAATCAATAATGGAAACAACTAGATGTCACTTTCTACAATATCTACATGCATTTGGTATATAAAATTCATAACATACCAATCTAGAAATTGAAATTATTTAGCTATAATTTGGTTTATTAATGAAGTACCTCTATAGAACATTCTTATCAAGTTACATCATGCAAATTAACTAAGAAAGTCAAATGATTATGACTTTGTTAAAACAAGAAAAAAGTCTCAACCATAAAATGTAAAAAAGTATGGTTGATTAAATCGAAAGTGACATAAACCTTGACTTCAATTTTCTTCTCCAACATTTCTCATTGTGTCTATTAATTAATGTTCCACCTATTCTCTAAACATTGGCTTTTAGTGGATTACAACTCCAACACAACGTCCTTATAATACACGTAACTTGAAGAATGTTTGGGAGAAATAGAGATAAATACAACAGACACAAACGAAAGCTCAACGATATCAAAGGATATTATGGTAATTGTACAAGAAATCATTGACTTTTGTAGGCGGCCTCTTCGTTAGGGGAATCTAAGATGTACGAATAAAAAAGAAAAAAGAAAAAGGAGGAAAAGAAAAAGGCCAAAGAATAAAACAAAACACAAGAAAACGAAATTAATTATTTTTTGGGAAAACAAAAGGTAGTAGTGAGGATCATGTGAGTCCCACTTGCTTTGGCACTGTTTGGTTACAAAAACCCGAAGCCCATTATTGTCGGGAAGGGGCTGACCCGTGACAGCGATATTTCCAACGCCTAACTCATCATACTGTGTTCAAAAATTATTATTTTTTAATATGTTTCTTTTAATGCTTTTCTTGTATTTCTGTGTAGGAAAAAGTTTTAAAAAGTCCCTTAAATTATATACTTTGTGTATTTTAATCCTCATTCTTTAAAAATGTAGGGAAGACCTCCTTCAACTATGAAAATGTGTACTTTACCCCCGACTTTGATGTCTGTTCATTAATGTGCACATGATGTGATTAATCTGGGCCATAGTGTAATTTTATAGGGGTATAAATGAAAATAAATTTATAAAAATTGGGGTAAAAAGTAATATTTAAAGATTTTTGGAGTCAAATTATAATATTCAAATTCGTTCTTCCGTCCATTAATGGACGGACGTCAGGATTGTGAGTTAAAGTGCACCTTTTTGTAGTTGAAGGAGGTATTGTCTACGTTTTTTAAGGATGTGAATTAAAGTGCATAAAATGTATAGTTTAAGGGGTTTTTTTTAAATTTTTCCGTTCTTTGTATGTTGACATGCACCGGTGATTAAATTTTTAATTTTTTTTATAATAATACTAAAATCAAAAATTTTATTTCATTAAAAATCATTTACCTCTGCTTTATGGCGGTAGTTGAAAAAAGAAAAGAAAAAAAAAAGGAAAGAGAGAGATAAGAAGTGGGGACTGATTTTTATTAGTGATGAGATTAACATAATTAATTAATTAATTAGATTATAGGTGTAAATCAATTTGAATGATAAAATATTCCTACCAAGATTATCTCAGAGATCGATGGTTCCCCTCCACATGTTGTGAGATGGAGTAGAATAATACAAATATCACAATTTAATAATAGTTGGAAAATTGAAATAGGTTCGGCAATTTTAATGACAAAGAAAGGGACAGTGAGGTTGTGTTGATCTTGATCTTGATCTTGCAGGCAAGTGAGTATTGTTTGTTAGCATTCTCATTTCAGTCAGAAGGAATTTGTATTAACATTCAGAGGGGAACAAGATGGTTGTCGTATTAAGGTTTTGTGAAACACCATTGATTTGTGCCTTGTCTTGTAATGGCCAATGGACCACTCTCTCTTTCTCCAAATCTTTCACATAAATTCTCTTCATGCAATTATAATATTCTAAATCCACTTGTCGTTTCCTTAGATTTAAATGGCAATTGCACATTAGATATAGAGTTGATACCATAAAAATTGAAGTTTAGTACTCATTCAATCAAATTTAAATATGTGCAAATATTAAAAAATATAAATTATTAAAGTGATATTAGAATATTAAATTCGTAAATTTTACGTTCAAAATCAAATATAAAATTATATTAACTCCAAGGGCATGATGGTTTAGTAGGGGGATGTCTGCTGAGTCCCTAATGTGAACAAGGACCAAAGGAATTATGAATGGTATGGTAATGAGGTGACAATGGGTATTTTGTCTTAGAGCTGCTAACAGTAACTCTCTCAGTACTGCATTGCAGAGTGATACAGCTGAGCATATATAATTTATGATGCTGTGAACTGTGAAGGACAAAAATTCCAATCCTATTTGGAACTGATGTAGTAAGGTGAAAGCCACAGCAAAGGATGGTTGATTACTTCAAAGGCACAAGTTAAGAGCAGCAGATTCTTATTATTGGATTTTTCCTACTAGTTACAACTTAATTTAATACTGCTGTAATTTATCTGGGCGTTTGGTTCACAGTTTTATTTTACATTTCTGGTAATAGCATTTTTGAGAGGCCAAGTCTACAATACCCATTCTTGAGAATGTATTCCAGAAATGTTGCAAGATGTGTCAAGTTAGCATTCAACATTTCCAGAAAGTGTGATGATAGCGCCGGCCGCTGACTGCGGACCAACCAGTGCTTGGTGGCTCTGCATGGTGGCAGACAGTAGCCGGCGATGGTAGTAGATGGTGGCAGGCGGGCCACAAAAGCTAGCATTTTTGTCCTTTCCTGCCCTTTGAGATGGGAACCAAAAAAGCTTTCTATTTAGTTACTAGTAACTCTTATATTGTTTCCACTTGACACATATGACAACATCTTAATATAATTTGACTTACTTAAGCTTTAGCTTGACCCATTTAAACTTTTTTATGCAGTAATAATCTCATTACCAATAGTCAATTCTATACCATAAATTTTTGTTGTGAAGCACTATGATTTCCAATAAATACAGGATTTGTACAATTTGTCAAAGTTTTATTACACAGCAAGGTGAAAACAGTATAATTACAAATATGGAACTGAAACTAAATGGACATTTTTGCTATCATAATTTTCAATCTAGTTAGATAAACAGCATTAAAAGACAAATAATATGATAATGAACAAGCAGGATAAGCAATCTATCTATTATCAAAGCTACATTCAAGGTCAATTCATTTCTCTTGCAGTGACCATGTTACCGAGGCTTTGCACCACCACCATTTTCTTGTGCATTTGTCATAGGAGTAGATGAACCGCTCCGTCTGGTGCCACTAGAACCTGTGATAGTCCTGCCCATAAACTTTCCTGCCTTGCTTAATCCACTACCAACAGCTCCAAAACCACTCCCAACAAGCCCCACTCCGCTGCCAACGAGCCCAGCTCCAGCACCAATGCCACTTCCCACCAGCCCAGCACCACTAACAACACCGGTACCAACCAATCCAACACCAGATCCAACTGCATCCATCGTGCTTCCTATAACTCCTGCCTCTTTCAGTTTCTTCCTTTCTTCTAGTATCTTTTTCTCTACTTCTAAAGCAGCCAGCTGCTCTTCCTTGTTAAACTGATGGTAAAAGACCTGAAATTCCAACCCAATTATAACTTTGAAACAACTAAAAAGAGTGTCTGAACGGGAAAACTGAAATATTATTTGGCGAAGGTTTGAAATATGTCAATAATAGTGAGATCCATTTGCAAGGGAAAAAACAAGCCTTCTATAACAAACCATAACACTATCTAAATCTGCAAAGACAGAAATGTCTATAAATGAAGGATGAAAACCTAAAAGAATAAAAATAAATTTCAATCAATCTCTCTCACCTTTTGTCTATACCAAGCACAGCCTCTGAAAACAATATCAACATGTACTAATAATATGTCACCACCAAATACCAATGAAATTAATGAAGGATTATTGATACCTTAATTGTCAAGCTTCCTCGATCCTTCTTGTCTTTCACCTTTAGTGTGTCCAGTGATGAAAGCAGCCTCAATTCAAATTCCTTGGAAGTTTCTGCTTCCAGATCAATTAGAGGTAATTTTACTATTCCCAATCGCTTATCTTGCCCAATGTCTTCATCAAGAACCTATTTGCAGAGTCATGAACACCGTTTATGTTAGTTGTATTGGACCAATCATGTTAATAAGGTATAGGAATAACTTGATTGAAATAGGAGTTTGAGGTAGAAAAAGCAGACAAGATTCCGAACAAAAATACTAACAGCAGTGCATAGAGACAGGTGAATAGACCTTTATTTTCAACCAGAATTTGTTTTTTTTTTTTGGGGTGGGGGGAGGAAAGACAAAATCCTGTGATCCAGAAAGGAATCTGACAAAAATTTACAAGGAAGTTGTGATTTCAGCTAGTAAAGATTCTCATATATACTATCAGCACATATAACTGCCATATAAAATAGAAATGGAAGTCATAATTCCAAAACATTCTGCTTCTAATTCTATTTAACCATACTAGCCAATGAGGTTCTTAAACTTGATTAGCAATTCTACACTTTTTTAATCATAACTTAGCTTTAAACAAAATGCTAGATTTCAGAGACACATATATCAATTATGTACACATCTTATTCTTATTTTCCACACAACCTTTTCAGGATTTTTCCTAGTCTGCTTCAGAAGGCCTTGTTTCTTCTATATATTTTATTGTGCATGAAATGAAATTATTACAGAATTCCAGTAGGTATAAAATCACATGCAAATATAGTTTTTTATTTTTTAAAGAATTGGCTCCAAGATAAGAATTAGAATATACATAACACAATAAAAGGTGAAAATAAACGTAATGATGCTTCGGAACAAGATACATAATATGCCTCTCATCATATATTAACAGTAGAACCACAGGCAGGTAATTAACTAAATATTCATTTTCATCTACAGAGCAAATTTAAGGGATTTCTTTATTTTCTCTTTTATTTTTTCCATAAGAGCAATTAGTATAATGGGGCATCATAAAAACATATTCTACTTTCCTAAATCTAGTTAAAATAAAATTTCACACCATATCCCTGAAGAAAACAGAAGAGAGTAGCAAAAGAAAATAAGGTAGAATATTAGTAGTCTAAAACCTCAAGAATTAGTGACTGCGTCTCCCTGTCTTCTACAATCAATTCAAATGTCTCATCCCATTCAGGATTCAGGTTGTTGTCAACAACTTTGGTTTTAACCTTAAATAATGGTCGAATATGCAAAACCACATAAGGATCAGACTTCCCAATCATTTCCATGTTCTTTAAGCCATTTGCTTTCACTACTGTCACTGTAAGTTTTCCTTGTGGTTTAAGCTCCAATTCACTGCAAAAAACAAAGGGATTCATGAGAGTTAGGAAATGTACCTACCTAGTCATGCTTTATCTGCATTCAAAAAGGTTTTTTTGGGGAAAACTTCCATGGGATTCATGATTACCTAAGATCAACAGGTATACCACCAATTGGAAGAACAATCCTATGAGGCCATTGGAGCATATCAGTAACAATTGAGTTCACAATATCCTGTGAAATATGGGTTATAAATCAGAATGAATCATACGCATACTAGTGATTCAAAATCACTGTGGATCCCCATGTGTTGGGAAGAGAAGGGGGTGGGGAGGGGAGGAAGAGTTAGGTGCATATAACAGACAAAACTCACATCAATAACATCTGAAATTCCTGGAATTGCTGTCAAGCTTCCACCAACAGCCTTCAGAGTGTAATCAATTCTAGGTTTTGGCTGATTAAATGTAAATGGAAAAATTAGTAAGCAATTCCAAAATTGAACATTTAATATTAGTGTACAAAGTCAATATTGTGTATCGGTGTATCAAGCAATAATTACATAAGTAATTCAAGAATTCAGTTGAAACATAGATTTAGGCTACCAAGAAGAGTTAAAAACGATAAATTAGGAAAAGTAATAATCTCCTTATTTTTTTTTATCATAAGAAAAGCCAAGCCAGTATTCACAAACTTGAGAAGAACATGACCCTAAATTGCCTCTAACATTAGTGAACCCTTGATGCGGACATTTCAATGCAATTAACATATGTTTGGTATTAAGGGACCAATTATCTATATCCGGGGAAGATAACAACGTGCATAACCATATATATTTAACTATACATGCGTACTTAATAATACATAACTTTCTTCTTATTAGAAAAGGAAACTAATGCTATAAATTATATTTTGCAGTGAAAACATAACAACACACCAGAAACTCTCACTTCACATATAGGTTCACATATCACACTTGCATGTGGACTTAAAAGGTGGGGAAAGGGGTGACAACAGAAGCATAATGCTGAAGAGTCATCAAAGTACCTTATCAGAGAACATTTTGTAGAACCAATAGCACCAAAATATAAAATTGATAGTAGATAGCCAATTAATATTTGTCAATCTAAAAATCCTCCTAAACCTCCCCTGTAGACCTGCCTTGGTGAACATGAACCAAATGAAAGCCCAAGTGTGTGCAGGAAGAGGAAATATAACTGTGGTTTTGCAGGTCAAGTAAAAAACAAAATAAAAATACACATTGCCTGGTAGGCTTGATTTGCTGCAGTCTGTAAGAGGGGTTGCATGAGGGTAACTAGAAAGGAGAGGATGAGATGGAAAACCCAAGTAGAATATTTAATTTCACAAGAAACAATATAGTGAGAGAGAAGATGAACTAAGCAACTTCATTTCATTAGCAACTACAAGTCTTTGTTACAAAAAGTCCAAGAAAAAAACAAAAAAACAGCATACACATTTTATTCAAATTTTTTATATTATATTTAGAAAATAATTATAGTCTTACTCATTGATAGCGTTCAATAAGAAAGACATGGAAGGTTTAGAAATGTATCCATACCAGGCATACACATGATTTCATGAAAGATGTAATTCTCTACCCACTTCTCTTTGGACTAGCCTCAGAAAAGATAAATGCAAACTAATGCTTATCAGAAACAGTTGCATAAAACCCTTTCATTATTGGAAGAGTCCTAATTTTCACTTTTCATTTTTATGCCTTTTTGCCCAACACAGTAACCAAATAATTTAGACTACAGGCAAAAAATAATGACTTCAGTCTTTTTTTTTTCCCCCTCCCTAGGGTTACCTCAGCAAGTAGGGCAACAACCACAGCAGAAATGCAGGGTATCTCTTCAGCAAGTTGGAAGATCACACGGGCGATGGTGAAAACTTGAAGATCCTTCAACTGAAGTAAAAAGGCATAACACTCAAATTTTGAATTTTTTTGAAGGAACAGGACGTTCAACAGGAGAAAGACTTTGGAGTCTAACCTGAATAGGAATTGATGCAACAAGTGCAGCTTCAACTGCCAAAATAATGCTGGCATCACCACCCCATCGGAAATCAATGTCCATGGTGATTTGACCTTCATTAAGATTCTGAACACGAATGCCTGCATGGGTAATCATGCAGGTAAGAATTCTTGAAACACAGAAATGATTCACCAGAAAAATTGAAAAAAACGTTCACAAGGTTGATGTATAAAACAGCATCTTCATAAAATTCTTGTTTGGTCTTACTGGATGTTACCAGATGCCTATGTTAAACCCTTTCATAACATTCCCATTAACAGTGCACTCATTTTTCAACAGATGTTTCTTAATAAAAAAAAATTATTGCCATTAGCTTGCAGTGTATGAAAAACTTAAATATTAAATGATTAAATTCTAGGTATACTTAGACCACATAGAACTTCCATGTTTCACTTCTCCATTTCATCTCTAGTTAACTTTGGTTCATGACATAGATTAATGTTGGTTGATACCTTCGATCTTTGGAGCAACATTTCCAAGAGACAGTTTGCTGAACTTCAATGATGTGATTCCGGGAGGTCTGTACTCTTCCAGTAGTGGTTCAACAGATTCTTTGATAACCAATGTTGCTGCCTAAAAGTAAACATAATTAAGTAAGCTATTCAAGCAATGGAGGCATAGACATGTGCAAAGGATGATAATTCTTAGAAGCGCAAGGCATAAGGGGACTGGGGGTTGTGTCTGAGGATGCATGTTGTATAGAACATGCAGGAAAAAGTTTGATAATTGACATCACTTTAAATATACAATTATCAAATATAAGCATCATTCAGAGACTCTAACAATTAGAAGCAAGATACATTCACCACAAAACATGTAATCATATCCAAAACACTAATATCTTTCAAGAAAATAACCATCGCCCTATCACCCAAAAAATTCTGAAACAAAAAAAATCACCCAGAAGTTATTAAATGTAAAACACCAGAAGTTATTAAATGTAAAACACCAGAAGTCAAACAATTACAGAAACTCTAAAAATGTCAAGATGCTGATACCAAGCTAATTATCCCTAAACTGAAGCTATCCAGACTTCATAGTTTTGAGTTTCCATATTTTAGTATTTCCATTGAAGGATACTGATTTTGGTTTCTCTGAAAAATCAACACATTTGACTGATTCTCTAGTTGCCATTCAATCTGAATATAAACTGCAGCATTTTGAAGAATTTCGAAGAAAACTTTCAGATTCAAAGCAAAAGACACGCAGCCCATATGCCCAAGCTTCCCCTTTTAGAGGGCATCTCAGCTAGGGAAAATCAAATACTAACCAGAAAATAAGTCATGTGAGAAATCAATGGATGACATTGTGCTAATTGTTGTAAATTATTATATAAATGTAAGCTTACTCACATCTGCCACAAATGGCCACATTTTGCTCAGCTGCTTATTTAGCCATTTCACCTGAAAAAGTCCGTTCAGAGAGAAGTCATGAAAGGAACCAAGAGTACATATTGCAGTTGCATCAGATAAGTTTTATAAATAGAGTTTAAGGTGAAGATTTATACTCAGTGAAGTCAATGTACCAGACATATGTCAATAAATGTTTAATAACATTCCATTTCTCAACCTTCTCTCTATTACATGGAACTGATCATAACATAAATGCAAGATATTTCGCCAATATCATACTGAAATAGTAGGGACATATTATTAAATCGTTTTGTAGAAAGCTAAGTAACCACAACAATAGATGAGAAATTTCCACCTGCTCATATACAGGAAAAGATATCCATTCAGGAAAATTATCACCACAAATTTTCTTCAAATCATCTCTGCTAAGCGATCCAAGGAGTTTTATATCAGCTGCCTGTGGAGAAAAATAATAAATGAATATTAACACAATAAAAAAAATACCCACAGATTAAAACACAATTTTTTTTTTTTTTTCATTTTTGAAATAGAATATATGTCCAGACAAATTGTCAACAAGACAGCCTTGTCTGCTGACTAATTCTGAGTTTATTTTATTTTATTTTATTTTTCCTTTTTCTGATCTCCTTTTCTTGTCTTCCTCTGATGCCATGGTAAATTCAGTAAGGAATCCAGACTCCATTCCAAAGTTCACAGGGAAAGGATGCCCTTAGGCTATATGCCGTTTGCTTATGATGCAAATAGAAAAATGAATTGATAAGCTCATAACTAACTTTGCGGAGAAAACCATATTATATGTTATTAACAAGCAAATATTTCTCATTCAAATTTTCCCACTCAAACTAAATGTATAATATCCTGTAATAGACCGATATATAGTTTTAAAAGCAGTTGCCATTATACACTAATACTCTATCAAACCATGAACCATGATATTGCACAGCATGGTACACCTTTTTCATCTTGCCACCTTATGTTAAACTGTGTACATTTAGAGACATACATGTGCTTACACATTTACATTGTGTTTGCATATATAGTAAAAACTGAGATTCAAGATAACAAGAATTTGGAGTGTATGAAGGCTTGGAAGATAAGTTTTCAACTTTCTCTCCTTCTTCCTCTTTCTTTGTCATTTTCAGCTACTATATACATTATCGCACAAATGCATCGGTCCTTCCTTTACTGAACTTTTTAGTTAGAATGTGTTACTGTTCACAGCTCCTGAATTTCTTTCCTTCGTGTTGCACACCCAAGAACTACTCCCTTCCTTTCCTCATTGGATCTCTATATCCCTACTATATTCTTTTCCCTTTCCCCCATAAAATACTATTTCAAGAAACCTAAAACAACTTACATTTGTTGCTTCCCACTTCCCAGAAAAGTCAGCAAGCAAATTCCTGAAATTCAGCCTCCATTTTCATCTTCTAGACTCAATCGTTTTTTATTTTTTGATGATAGAATATATTATTAACAGAGAAAAGAAACACAGCAGGAGAACAAGAATCCTCAAAAGAAATACAAATTACAAAAGAATAAAAAGCAAAGAGGGGAAAACATCAACTCAAAAGGGCTCTCTTCAGTCCTTTCGCATATCTATCAAAAAAGCCCCCTTAAAAGAACCATGAGTTGAAACCCACAAAGAGGCAAGGACAACAAGCCTATTCCAAAGAAGAAGTGCAGGTCAGAATCTCTGGCTAGAGATTCTAGCATTCCATCATATCCAAATAGACCACACCCCAGCTCAGCTAAACAAGCACAGTTTCACAGCAACTCATGCTCCTTGTTCCTCCCAAATCCTTGAAATTGGGTAGAGAAGAATTCTAGGATAAATGGACAGAACCAATGCCACACGAAAATTCCAAACAGCTAACTCCACATCTACCAAGCAACCTCACAGTAAAATAAAAACATGACCGCTAGATTCTGAACTTCTTTGTAACACATAATACAAGTATCACAAGAAAGGGGCTAATAACGCCCAGACACCTGCCAAAGATTCATTAGTATAAATCATATTAAGTACTGTAATCCTCAATCTTACCAAGCTCTAAAAAGTCTTTCTCCTTCAAGCTGCACCTAAAGCTAGTAATTAGCCGTTGTAAAAAATGTATTTTGAATTGGTCCTACATCATCTTGATCTTTTTCTCGAGTCATTCCAGGACTGAAAATCACCCTATGAATTTTATTTTATTTTTTTATCAAAGTTTTTACAGCTATGATGCTTGTTTATATTTTTCCACTGCAACAATTATTCATACTTAAGAATATTGCCGCCCTATATGATTCTTTCTCATTGATTAGCCCTTTACATATATAATATACTTGTAGGTTCCATCAACATAATGATCTCCCAGTTTCTCCTCTCCACATTTAAAAAGATAAAGTCACCCACTGATTATCACAGTTCATTAACTCCTTCAACATTGCCCAGTCCAGAGAAATCCAACCATCTCAAAATATTGATCAGCAAAATGAAAGTGAAGTTAAATATGAAAATAACAGTCGTCTCTGAAAAATTAACAAATGAGGGGAAACAACACATCATACCTTTGCAATTCGCTTGGCGCTTCGGTACTTCATCATGCGCTGCCATCCAGCCATCAATGCGATGCCGAATACCATCCCCATAAAAATCCCAGAAATCAAGCCCATTTTCGCAGATTCCAAACACCGCCACCCTTTGAAAAGAGCGAAAAAAAAAATCGCAAAAACAAACCAAAAATCAAGTAAATTGAACGAGCCAGAAGATGAAACTCACAATTTTATTACAAAATCCAGTCATATAACAGAAAAATCACGCCTACAGAGAAACTATTACACTGAAATTGGAGGCAGATATCAGAAAGGGCTAACCTTGTGAGAGAATAATAAATCAATTGGGATCAGATTCTTCAAGTTTTATTGATTTTCTCTCTCTAAGCAGTGGGACTCCCTCCCCACTCTGGACTTTATCTGTGTCTTTAAAACTGAAAACGTATAATCTTTCTTGTTCATAACGTCACAATCAAAATTGTGGGTTCTTGCCTCTCTCCCTCCACAAGATTGAAAAGGAAGCATTAAAGCACGGATTAATTCTCTTCCAAATTTGCATTTTTTTTAATTTTTTTTATCTCTCTAATTTCACTTTGATATTTTACTTCTCAATTAATTGCAAAACTGACCGTTTAGGCCGTTTTCCTCAAATTTGGAAATATGGGGATAAAAAATTGCTTTTGGATTTGTGCATTTTAGATGGAAAAAAAGAAAAAGAAAAAGAAAAAGGAAATAGTGCATTCTAAATTAAATTTTGTTAATGGATTTTGGGTTTTGGCTTCTTTAGCTTGGACTTTGTCTCATCCTTCTCCACCCAATCATTTGAGGTAAGCCATGTGATACTTGACTTTTCAGCCACGGCAGAATAGTAGTTGGGCCTTCACCAGTTCATCTTGCTCCTTATTATCCATAACAAATTAGTATCGATTAATTAATTAATATTATAAATAAAATTAATAATTAAAATAATTGGTATAATTTATTTTCATTAATATATATGAGTCTAATAAAATAAACAGATATATCATCTCAATAATTATATATTTACAATATTGATATTACTCGTGATATTAAATAATAATTATTATTATTAATATTTACCTATAACTCATCCCAAGTTTTTTTTTTAAAAAAATTAATTAAAAAATTGAAAATAAATTTAAGAGCATAATCTCCTGTGGAGAATCGCTTATCTTCTAAGGTGATAATTTTTCATTTGTTTTCTTTGTCGTTGTCTGCAATTGTCGGCAATTGCAATGACAATGAATAAATTTTGTTTGGTAGCAAACAGCCCAAGAAAATGAAAGAAACTTAGCTGTGGATGAATATATATTTGTTGGATTATTATTATTAAATACTTTCATTTGAGTATGACATGAGACTTGAGATGTTACAAAGGATACTTGGGGGAGAAGGAAAAAGTGTTTATCAATAGTCTTACTTATGAAACGTGTCAATATTTAATGGTTAAATGCTTTTGATATAATTATATTTTAGTAAAACAAATAAATAGTAACTGTTAGTCACAATTATGTTTTAGTAAATTTATGGTTTAATAGAATATTCAGATAGTATAGTTAGAATTGCTATTAGTTATCTAATTTAGGCCTCGTTTAAATAGCATAGTTTACATTTTATTAAACTTTTTTTATTAATATAAGTATTTTTATGTGAAAAAAATAGTATTTGAATCAATTTATATAAATAACTTATTAATTCTTAAAAAATTATTTTTAGTTTATTTTATGAATCTATTTTTTTAAGCTTCTTGAAAGAGCTTTGTGCGAAAGCTAATTTGAGGAATGGTCAGCAAGCTGTTTCATAAATGGACAATTTTTCTTTCTCCAAGTTATAAAATTCAAAAGAAAATCTATAAACTCTAGAAAATTGGGAAGTAGGAAAAAACTAAGAAAAGGAAAATGAAATATTCTATTAAATAATTTTCTTATCCGTGTAAACTTTTAATAAATCGAATGTCCCCCAAAGACTTCCAAGAAATTTTAATTTAAATACTATGCTTAGCCAAAAAATCAGAAGGGAAAAAAAAAAAACCCTCTTGTAAGAACTAATAGGAAATTACCTAAGTGACATACAATAACAGCAATAATACCACTTATGTCCCTCGCCCTTTACCGCAAGAATATCAGTACCGCAACTAAACCGTATAGGGCCCGGCGCACGTTAGGGTGGGACGCTACGGCGTCGTTTGGGGGCGGAAACAAGATCGTACCCAGCGGAGACTGAGCCGTATCAGGACCTGGCGGCGCAATGTATGGTGGAGGCGGCGGCTGGTTGAGGCTCGGCGGTAAGCCGAGGCCGTGCGTGACATCGATCTCAAAGGCCAAACCGTGTTGGCACTGGACGCCGTCGCCGGCGTCGGAGAAGTAGTAGTTGGGGCCCTCGATGGTCAACGGAACGGCGATGGTCAACGCCTTGCCGAAACTAGTACTGCCGCCGTTGTATTGGAAGGTACCGTTGTCGGAATCATCGCTGGTGCAGCTCTGGAGAGTGGTCTTGTTGTAAGTCTGAATCACGGTCTGATTCGAGTTGGTGTTGAAAACTACGAATCACGGCAGAGAATAACAATTAGAGAAAAAAGGAAGTTCAATTTGCTCCGTTTGGTCGCCGAGAAAGTTGAGGAAATTTTTTTAATATAAAAAATGGTTCTGAAAATCCCAGCTAAGGAAGAGAAAAAGCTGAGTCCTGCTGTTTCATTGTTGACTGATTTTCATTCGTTTGCAAGGCAATAAAACAGGGATTCGAGGAAGGAAGAGGAAAATGTAACTGTTTGGAATCTGATAAAGTTGACGAAAATTTACGATGTCAAACAGGATAAAGTAATTACAGTGATGATGATTGATTTCCCATCATTTTCAAGGCAACCAAACAGGATTTTGGATTGGACAGGCATTAAATTAAACGACAGCATGAAGAAAGCCAAATTTGACTTACTGAGATAATCGCCAAGACTGAAGGTTTGAGCTGCTGTCCAAGCAGTGTAGTTAGTAGCAGAAGTATTGGTGGTGGCGTTGAAGAACCAGCCGAATTTACCGCCAACGGTGTGATTGGAGTATCCGGCGGCGGTGGTGAGGAGAGCAAAGGCCGTGAGGGTCGCCGCGATCGGCGGCGTCATGGCGGGCGAGATGGCCGATAGAGGGCTCGATCTGGTGACTCTGAGTGAGAAATGGGGTGTGGTTAGGTTTGAATTTTAATTTAGATGACTTTTGGATGGGAGAGGAAGAGGGATTAGTTTATTAATAAAGGAAGGGAATGGAGTGATGGGAGGGAAAGTGTCTGGGATTTAAAAAACAATGAAAGCTAGTAGAGTCCAACGTTTGATGACTTTGAAATGTATGCGCACGCTGCCTGCTTATTGTGTGGTGTGCACATGGAGTGTGTGGGCTTGTTATCTTCCTAGAGAGATAAATTTTTGCTTTGCATGGACCGAGTCTACCCGGTAATATATGATAACTCAGTAATATTCTTATAAACACAAAAGTAAAATACGAGCCCACGTAGAGGCCACCTTGGAAAGAATTTTTAATAATTTAATAGATAATATATTAAATATGGGGACTTTAACTGACCCCATGCAAAAATGGGGTTAAACAACCTCATCCTATGTGAGCCACTCAAGTTGTAACAAGTGTGTCAATAGTGGGGCCCATACATTTACTCAACTTGCTATAGGCATCAGAATATTTAATATAGTTTTTGACAATAAAATTTTCACTTATTATAAATCAGCCTCATAGTTAAAAAAACTAAAAAAATTCTAACTCAATTTCATAAATTTGAAAACTCTCTAATTCAATTTTATGCACTTAGTTTTAGTTGAACTATATTAAGTGTTGAATTAAAAAATCTTCAATCTCTAAAAATGTATGACTAATGGGAATAGTTTCAATAATTTTTTTCATGATGCAAAATAGAAATTCTTATTAATTACTTTTCTTCTACTTGTAAAATAGTTTTACCTCCAAAGATAATGTATGAGAACCATCTTGTTCTAAAAATCATTGTCACGTTCTAATTGTCAACCTAAATGATAGTTAAAACCCAAATTAATATGACACTACACTAATAAAGTGATATAATGTAGTGTTATCTAACTTCATTTCATTTGAACCTAATTATTGTGAAAGTGAAAAAAAAAAGTCTTATTTTAATTTCATACACTTGAATTGAGTCTTGTTTGAACTTGATTAGTATTAATTGGAGAGAACAAAAAATATAATTTCATATAATTACATTTCAATTGAACTTAATTAGTAAAAAAAATTAAAAAAAAAATCAAATTTATTACACTTGATTAGTGTCAAATTGAAAAAAATCCCAAATTAATTTTATGCAATTCTTTTCAATTGAACATGATTGTATCAAATTAAGATAGAGAAGTGATAATTTCATGCAATCCATTTCATTTGAACTTAATAAATAAAAATTAAAAAAAAGACCCAAGTAGTGGTGATTGATATATTTTTAATTTTTGTGGCAATTTAAGAATATATCATTCATTTTCTTTTTTTTTTAAAATACATTATTGACATAACAATATTGACTAAATAGTGAATTATATTAGATTAATTAGTACACGTATAATTTTTTTTTAAATTAAAGTGCAAGTATAATTATATAAATTTAATTTTTAATTTTGTTATTACTTTTTTTTCATCTTAATTTTTAAAATAATTAAGACTTCTTTCAAATGATAAAAATTCACAAAAGAAATTTTTTAAAAGATATTAAGATGAAGCTTCATAAATTTTAAAAAATATGTGCAAATGAATCTTCTAATTTGTCTTTTCTCTTAGTCCTATGTCTTCATAAAAATGCGATGAACTCTAACTTTGAATTTTAAAGGTTTACAATTTTTTTACAAAATTTTCATATCAATTTGATAAACCATCAAAAGCCCCATATATTGACAAATGTCACACTTACTAATTTAATGGTTTAACTAAATTTATATTGGTTATATTGATTATGAACTATACAATTTGAAACATTTTAAAATTTATGAGAACAAGTTTCCAAGCAAGACCTCTAAATTTTGGAGAAATTTATTTTTTAAAGAATTCTTATGAAATTAGAAGTATTGTCTAACTAGGGATTTGTATACCTTAGTACCATAATCTAATCAATATGTAACTTAAATACTACAAAAATTTGTAATAATTCTTATCTAGTGTTATAAATTTTTTTTTTTAAAAAAGTATCGGTAATGTCAACTAACCTTTTAGGTGATTTTGAGTTTAACATGAAAAATAATACATAGAATATTCACATACGGTGAAAGAAAGATAAAGCTTAAGAATATCCTAACCTTTACGTAAATATTGACACTAATTAATTACAGCCTTCATATCTTAGTACCTTAGTTATTGAGATGATAAAATTATTGTGGAATATTCATTCAATATAATATGTATCTATCTTTAGTCTTACATTTATTGTATATTATTCTACTTTAAGTAATAATAAGCGTAGTTTATGTGTGAGAATTTGCAAGTCAATGGAGCCCTAAAATCAAATCACTTAAGGATATTCTTTCTATAGATTATGACAATCTAATTCTACTTAGATCACTTTTATTAGAAGTCATTACTAATTAATTTTGGTACAATTTTTTT